>JBBPDJ010000021.1:409587-424501 GCA_037974625.1 Cucumis cinereus
CCATACATTTATTAGAAAATTCCCACAATACATACACATAGCCTTGAGATTTCATAAATCAAAATGAGGGATCATAAAAGTTTAATTTGAATAAACATAAGGAATAAAGTGAATTAAAAAAATAGCATAATTAATTTTGACTGAAAAAGATGGGGTATGAGTTGAATTGATAGTGCAACATCAACAAGAACATGCATTTTTTTTGTAATATAATTAATTAATTAATTAATTAATTTAATTAGTTTGGGAGTTTTAGGAATCGGAACATTTTTTGTTATTTTGTTTGGGACAACGGACAACTAATTCCAACCCTCTCTGTCTTTGTCTCTCTATCCAATCACTCACTTAACTCAATCACTTCCATTCCTTTAATTAAACCTTAATTAAACCTTAATCCCGTTTCTTAATCATAATTAATACTAACTTCTTTTTTTAAAAAAAAAAAAAATTGACTTCCGTAGATCCGAAACTTTGGGGATTTTCATTTTTATTTTATTTTTCTCATTCTCTTTAATTACACATTTAATATCCGAAGATTTGGTTTCTGCATTCAACGGTGGAGATCTTCTTCGATCTCCCCCCATCATCCACGTGGATTTATTTATGATTCATTACTCACAGCATAATTATTATTATTTTCTTAATTATAACCTCATGTTTTAATTAATAAAAAATTACAAATATAATAATTAAATTCAAACTATTAACCATTAGAAAAATTGTTATCTATTATAATTATTTTTTAATTAATGAACGATTAATTTATTAAAAATGATAATTTTAAATTTTTTAAGATAACGATTTTGTTTTTGGTTTTATTTATTATTATTATTATTTTGGGAATAAGACAAGTTAGAAAGTGCATTGAAGTATAAAGTTGAGTCAATGGATTCTATACTTAAAATTTAATGGTTAAAATTCTATGCTTTGAAGAGAATGAAATGTCCCATCCCATCTTAATGTAATTTTAATTATTGTTGTTTTTATTATTTATTTTTTGGGTTATATATTTGAATCTTTGGATGGTTGTTTGAATTTTAATTTAATAGGTCCAAAGATATAGGGTTTAGGGTTTAAATAATAAATACTTAAATTCTCATTTTGGCCCTTACAACTTGTCTCTTCACAAATTATTCCTAAAATTCTTTTTTCTTCAATATTTTATTTTCATACATGAAAATTAAATATATAACCAAACAATAATTTTTTTTAAAAAAATGTATTTTCATTTAGAAAATTAATATTGAGATTTTTAGAGTGTGTTTGTTTTTCAAATGTTTAATTTTAAAAGAAAAAAAGTCATTTGAGAAAAAAAAATGTTTAGAAACCATGAAAAATAAATTGATTTAGAATTAACACTTTAAATAAACTTTTAGAAAAAATAAAATATTTTTTAATTAATGATTAATCCTACCAAATTTGTATAATTTTTAAAATTATCAAAATGCTCCAAAAATCATCTCCCAGACCACCTCACTTTCTGTATGTTGTCGTGTCTACCACTGCCCTTTGTTAGCCAATTTCAAGAACTACCTCTGACCACCACCACCTCTAACGACCACTTTCAACTTCATATCGTCTCTGTCGGTCAACTCTGATAACGACTAACTCTGCTACTATTATTTTAAATTATAATTATCAGGTATAGTAATTTGATATCGAGTCTATAGAGACAAAATACCAGATATATTACAACTAAATTAAACTTAGTACTTAAATAAAATCATCTAATTAAATTAAACTTAGTACTTAAATAAAATCATCTAATTTGAATCACGGGTAAATAATGTAGCTTGAACAAATATATGTTGTTATATTATAAAAAGATTATTCGACAAACTACGTCAAATTAAAATGAGTAGAAATTACTCATATATTTATGGATGAAAATGGAAACTTCAAGTGATATGAATGAGAATTGCTTGTGGTATTTAAAAGTTTTATTCTCTATTTTTTTTAAAAAAAGATATATTTTTATGAAAAAGATAAATTGTAACTCAACTAAAATAAAATTACTTATTTTATTTTAAACTCGAGATTAGAAGTTTGATTTTTCATCTCAGACATTACCAAATAAAAAATTACAATATTTTTAATAAATCAAATGAAACAAACATGAAACTTCACTTTATTTAAGTATTAGTGAGGAGCTTTTGATGATTAAGTATGTTAATTGAAATAATTAATATGTTTTAATGTTGCTTGCTTAGAAGTTAGAAGTAGAAGAAGAGGGGGAGGGAAGTGAGCGCGTAGGTGGGACCCGCAAAATAACTGCTCCAGCGTGTAAAGCCACGTGGTGTCTCCTCCCCAGGAAAACAGTAGAACACAACCGCCACCGTGTCCCCACATCATTGGCCGCCTCCCATGCCTTCCATTTTCATTTTCAACTTATTCCCGGATCTAGTCCCCTCCAAATTCTAAACTCATCAAATAACTTTGCCTTTAACGGTTACTACTTTTCTTTTCCTATTAATCTATAATTTTTTTAATTATAATCTTTAAATTAAAATAAAGTTTAAAGAGTGTCGAATAAATCCTTAAATTTTTAAAAGTACAGAACATGTCTTTAACCTCTTAGTTTGTGTCTTTATTAAATTTTCGATTTTTCAACTTTATATTTTAAGTACATATATCATTAGTAGGTCTATTTCTATCAATTGGTCAATGAAAGGGAGAAGTTTGGGTGTTTCTTCTATCAATCATCGGAATCTACATAGCGTATCAACCAAACTAACTATAGTTAAGGGTTATTTGTTGCTCTCGTTTTAATTGGTGTTCCATCATTGTTATTCTCAAACTATTTTAAATTAAGTTAGAACAACTTATATATCATATTAAATGATAAATTACCTTATTTGTTTAGAACAACATTAACCTATTCGTATTTTATGGTGAGATTAACTAAACGTGTAACTTAACTAATTATAATTTTAATTTGATTACAAGTATTTTATTACAATAATTATCAAATGTAAAATTCAATCTCCGATATTACAAAGACTATACTCAAATTACCATTAATACATCGTTAAGCTTACTTTACCTTTCAAATTGAGTATCGTACGTCTACATGAAATAAAACAATCATGTTTCATCTCCTATACGTAGTAAAAAACATACTTTTTAAAACAAAATTGTCACTTACCAATTATTTTTTATTGAACTAGCCGCACAAAGATAAATGTGGCATAAACACACTTATGAGCTGCTTAATGAGCTAAAATGTAATCAAAATTATTGAAAAGCAGAATAGTGTGAAATGTGTGAAAAATCAAAGACGAAAACTGTAAAAACAGAAAAACATTTGTATTAAAAATCGAACTCAAAATATTCAATCTGGAGATAGGATTTTGGATTACACTGATTACAAATACATTATATGAGGGGTACCCAATGGCCGTAGGTATTTTACTTTTTATTTCCCCACTTTACCATCCCCTCGTGCGTCTCACACATTCTCTCTCTCAAATTCCGCCCTCTTCTCCGCTCCCCCTTTATATACTTCAAAAATTCCTTCTCATTTTCCTCATCACCAAATCCCCAAATCTTCTTCCCGTTCCCGCCCCCTCCTACAACCATGGTGGGCGTTTTCCGGCGATCCATCTCTTTTCCGAACAAGACTCCGGTTAAGCCGCCCCTATCCCATCACGTTCGTTCCATCAGTCTTCCCTGCCGATCTCACCCTTTGATTTTCCAACTCAAGGACCAGATCGCCAATCTCAATTCCTGGTCCCTCAACTCCGATTCCCGCTCCGCCGCCTGGATCTGCGACGGCTTAAACCATCTCAAAACCGTCCACAACCATCTCGACGACATTCTCAACCTCCCTCAAACTCGAGATTCTCTCCGCCACCACCCCCACTGGATCGATAAGCTTCTAGAACATTTCTTACGCTTCGTCGACGTCTACGGAATCTTCCAGACTTTGATTCTCTCCCTCAAAGAAGAACACTCCGCCGCACAGGTCGCGATGAGGAGAAAAGACGAAGAGAAAATCGCGTTGTACGTTAAATCAAGGAAGAGGTTAGCTAGGCAAATGGCGAAACTGGTTCCAACCGTACAGAAGAAAACCAAAATTGCCGAACAAGGCCAAGCCGGAGTCACCGCCGATCTCGCCACAGTGATCGAAGAAGTCATAGGAGTAACGATGACAGTTTCTGTGGTGCTGTTCAACGGAATCGCAGAATCGTTCGGAAGTAGAAAGACATGGAGATGGACAAAGAAGGTGAAGAAGTCGGCGGAAGAGGAGAAGGGGATTCGAGAATTCAGAGAAATGGGATGGGAGAATTTGAGAGAATTGAAGAAGAAAGGGAAAGAGGAAACGAAAATGGCGATGAAGAAGATGAGAGATTTGGAGGATTGGACAAGTGAGATTGAAAGAGGAAGCCAAAGGGTTTTCAGAAGTTTGATCAGTGCAAGAGTTTCATTGCTAAACGCTCTGTCGCAGCAGCTGCAGCAAGAACACAAAAATTAGAGGGAAATTTTTATTATTATTTTACACAAAATTAAAATTAAAATTACTTTACTAATTAATTAAATATATGTACATGATTTAGAGATTTAAATCCTGTAATTTAGGGGAAAATAGAATTAATTATTATAAGGTGTTGTGGTGTACAGATGAGCTGGTTTTTATGATATAATGAAGATAGAATCTTTGGAAGTGTGTAGAAAATTGAGAGCCATCACCATTCCATATCATTGGATATCATGATTTGATTATTACAATATATAATATATTGTAAAAACCCTAAGGTTTAAGCATACTTTGGAATTTAGGGTAAAATTAAATTAAAGTGAGAGCGGTATTTTATGATTCACCGAACTACATATTTTTTTTATCTATTCTACAAAATAAAATTAAAAATTAAAAATTAAAAATTATTTAACTTTTAATTTTATTTTTACTTGGTGCAAGAAAAAGTATATAAATGCATTCCAAATTTACCTAATTTTCTCTTTATAATAAAGGCACACGTGGTTGGGCTGCTTCATACGTCTGCTCCATTCTTGCTTCTCAACTTGTCTGTATAAATTGATTAATTAAGTTGCAAAATTCACGGCGGCCATATTCCAATGTCATTTTTTAAATATAAATAATAATAATAATAATCTTTGGATATATATATATATATATATATATACTTATTTATTTATTTATTTATTTTTTGCCGACACTGTAATTAACTAAGATTTTGGGATGAAAAAGAGTTTAAAAGTAGAATTAGACAAACATGTGATAATAAAAAACATACATAAACAAATCAAAGTTTAAAATTAAATCTACCTGGACACAATTTTAAAATACCTTAATAAAATTTATAATTTAGTGAAAAATAAAAAAATAATTATTTTTAAATATAACAAAAATGAAAAAAATATCTCAAATAAATTTTAATATTTTGTTATATTTTTAAATATTTTAAGAAATGTATCACTTTAAATAATTTTTCAAAATGAGTTGATAATAATCCTATTCCTTCGAGGTAGGAAAGCATAATGGGTGGACATAATAAAAAAATTTATCCTATCTTAAAAAATTTAATTACCCATTAAAAATGCTAATAAACATTATATTGATTAAAAAACAAGCAACTACAAAATCTAGATTAACAACTAATCAAAATTTAAATATGTAACGTGGGAATATTTTAGAGGGAGAAAAAACTTTAAGAATGTCAACATACATCATGTAGTTTTTTTTTAAAGTGTAATAATATCATTTATAAATATAAATTTAATTATGCTAAAAAATATGATTTTAATTCACTTAGGAATTAAATTAAATCTACCATTATAATATTAAATTGCACAATGCACATGGAATATGATACTACATTATCTGTCCAAAAGAGGGACAACTAATAATAAATTTGCAACATATATAGGACTTTTTTTTTTAAAAAAAAAATATTTTAGGATTTTTATTTGTTTTCGCGCCGCGACATAATATGCTAAATTATAAGTTTAATCTCTATAAATCGAAAAAAAATTAAAATTTTGGAAGCTAAATTTTCATTATCCTTTCTAATTTGATCAAATTTAAAAGCACTTTTAAATAGAAAAAAGTTTTAATTTAAACTATAAATACAAGTAACGGTCAACTTGAACGAATATCTATAATAGATTAGGTTTCAATTTTAAAAGGAAGTGTAGATTTATTTTGAAAGATAATAGATTGAAAATGGAAAATAATGATCAATATTATATTAGGAAGAGTTGAGAACTAAAATATTACTTTTTAACATCCGTTTCATGAAGATGTCTATTAAAAAAATAATTAAAAAAATAGGTTATGTCTGTTAAGCTATGCTCATTTTAGTACGTAAAAGTATTTTTGTATCAATATAGACATAGAACTTTAGACTATAAAATTTTGGTTTTTCATATTTTTTATTTTGTAACGAGTTTGTTCATATGGTTAAGGTTAGATGAGTTCTTAAAATTAAAATTGAAATTAGAGACCAAACATATATTTAAAAAATCTAAAAATAAGGTTCCGTTTAATTCGATCTGAAAATTATTTTGAAAAACAATATTATATGAAGATTATATGAAAAACAAAAACAAATTTTTATTTTTCACCCTATTCGAAAACACGTTTAGTTCCAATTTAAAATTTAAAATTTTAAAATTCACAAAATTTGTGTTTGATTGTGAATTTGAAAATCTAATAGTATATCTTATGTTCATAATTTCTGAAAACAAAATCTAAAAACAAAGGAATGACAATTTTTTATTTTAAAAAATGAGCTATTTCGAGTGTTGTTTTTAGAAATCGTTTTAAAAAACATGTGTATCAAATACATTTTAATTATTTTATTTGGATTTTTTGTTTTTGAAAACATAAAAGCAAAAATAAACCAAGAGATTCTAAAATTTAATAATGGTAAAAATTAAATTATTATAAATGATGAGGTACAAAACTAAATTAATAACTAACATATTACTAATTTAGAGTATATAAACTAAATTGTTACAACCGTGAAAAGAAGAAGAAATAAATAAATAAGTAAATAAATAGGTTAAATTGAAAAGCAAGAAGTTGTTTTAATGGCGATGAATGTTTGTTAAAGGAAACAATAATGAAGAAACAGAATGTAAATTAGATGTAATGGCGGGAGACGAATGACAGGGGGAAGTTGTAACAAAATGTTTGCATAATTATCTCTTCCCGACAACTCATTTGTAGAAGAAACCAGGAACACCAAATCTCTCTAATCCGCTGGAAGAAACACAAAATCCGACACCAAGAACACAACGACGACTGGCAATGTCATCAAGGAGAAATGGAACCTGCAAATTAGCTTCATTGATTCTCTAACATTCTCACAAACCAACCACCCGAATCCCGTACAATTTCCCTTTTCACAAACCTCTCTCACAATCTTCCTCTGCCTGCTTCTCGTTTTTCATTGATTTTTCAAGTTCCATTTCCAGGATCATAAGGAGTTTAATCCAGTTCTTGTTATTATGGGTTGTTGCCAATCATCCTTACTTAAACTGAAAAAACCTTCAGGGTATGTTAGTGGCCAAGGTGATCATTCTCAAGACCGGAAGAATCATCACCATCAGAATGGAGTAGATGCCTCGCCGGTTGATGAATGCGTGCCGGCGTTTGTGGAGTTTTCCTTCGCTGACCTCAAGGCGGCGACTAACAACTTCTGTACTAATAACATTCTATCGCAAAGCAGTGATAAATCTCCTAATGTCGTTTACAAAGGGCGTCTTCAGAAGAACAATCAACGCTGTGTTTCGATTAAAAAATTCACCAAAGCTGCGTGGCCAGACCACAAACAGTTCGCTGTACGCACTGATGTTCATTGTTTTTTTTTTTTTTTTCAATTTTCTCTGGTTCTGATTTTCACCATTGTTGTGCCTTAGGTTTTGAAATTGTTATTTGATTTTGTTGTTGTTGTTGTTGAATTCTTATTCAGGATGAAGCCTCTGGTGTGGGGAAATTGAGAAACAAAAGACTCGCCAATTTAATCGGCTACTGCTGCGAGGGCGATGAAAGACTGCTTGTTGCTGAGTATATGCCTAATTGTACCCTTGCAAAGCATTTGTTCCACTGTAAGTTGTTTCAATTCATTCGTGATTGAACAAATCTGGAATTTATCATATCAGATGCAAACGAGTCCTTCTTCTTCTTCTTCTTCCTCTTCTACGTCGTTGTCTCTTCTTCGTTATGGTTTAGATGTTTAATCTGCCTATGGACGACCTGGAACTGCCATGGTAGATAAGCTGTTGATGATTCACCATAGTTTCAATCTGTTAATTCCTTTCTATTTTTGTTCCTTTTTCTTGAAAACTTGATTGAGTGAGATTCTGCATTTTGATTCTTACAAATTTGATATGCAATGGATTATCTTGATTTCAAGTAAAACTTATAGATGGGTTATACAAATTTTTGTGACAGGGGAGAAACAAACCATTGAGTGGGCAATGCGTTTAAGAGTTGCTCTATACATTGCTGAAGCATTAGAATATTGTAGTCAGGCAAAACGTCCATTATACCACGACTTGAATGCAGATAGGGTTCTATTTGATGAGGTACACCAACCCCTTTTCCCTTTTCTTCGCTAAATCAAATGAGAATAATTTCCTTGATATGATATGTATGATAAGAATTGAGAGAAAACATGTGGTTTTCTTTTTCAAATGCCCATTTTTCTGATTTTTATGAGGTTCTCTACTCGACAAGAAATTATTGGATGGGGTTGCTATAATGTGGCTAACTACTTTTCACCGTTGGATGAGATTGCAAATTATTGAAAATACGACCAACGGTTATTATGAAACAGCCACATATTGTAGCGGTTTCGTTATAAAAATTCATAATCGAGGGACCCTTTGTATCATATTGGATTATTGTGGTGATTCGTAAAGATTTTGCAGAATGGTGATCCTCGGCTATCATGTTTTGGATTGATGAAAAACAGCATGGATGGGAAAAGTTACAGCACTAATTTGGCTTATACACCTCCAGAATATTTAAGAGATGGTACTTGAACATCATCTTCTTTTTATTATCAAACTTAATTTCTTCTTCCATTTACAGAAGGAGCATTCAAAACTTTATAGGAAACCTACAGAATTGCATATTAGAATGTTATAATATTCAATTATCTGACTATTCATTCATTCAATCTCCCTTAGCACGTGATTATCAATTTTCTTCTCCTGCATCTAGAAACTTAGTGTATGAAGGAAAATGAAAATGAGTTGTAAGATCCTAATGAATGTTCCTTAGAAATTATAGCAAGAACTTAAACCGGATTTTTTGCCATTTGTTTTGGATTGTATCATTGTCGTAATTGGTTGCTGTTTTTCAGGAACTGTAATTCCTGAAGGCGTTATTTATAGCTTTGGGACAATCCTTTTAGACCTTCTTAGTGGAAAGCATGTCCCACCAAATCAAGTAAGTACTTTATAAATATTTTACGAGTGTCACTAGCAACTAGCCAACTGCTTTCACTAGCAAATATTTTATTAATATTTTATGACTTGCATGCAGGCACTTGATATGATAGGAGGTAAAAACATTACGCTGTTGATGGATTCACACTTAGATGGCAAATTTTCAACTGAAGAGGCAACATTAGTATTTGAGCTTGCTTCACAGTGCTTGCAATATGAACCTCGGGATCGTCCAAGTATTAAAGAACTTGTCGCAGCACTCGTCCCCCTGCAATATAAATCTGATGTAAGCATTTGTTTATTTATCATGTGGACCTCTGTGGTGATTGGTTAAATATTATGATTGTTCGTCTCTGTATTGTCTACGAATTTAATGACATATGGTTTAATCACACCAAAAAAATAAATAGTTTTTGAAGGATTATAATCCAACCTGCTCCTCTGATATGAGTTTCAATTGTTATATACATATGGGTGTCGATCTAAATTCTTCAAGTTAATGTCCAATTCCCAACTTAAAATGCTGCAAAGCCTGATTCATGTTTCTTTTTTGAAGACATCTAACATGATAAATTCTTGCTTATAGACTCCATCATTTGAAATGTTGGGTATCCCAAAACGTGAGGAAATACCATTGGCGCCACAAGAGCCTCTCTCTGCAATGGGGGATGCTTGTTCTCGAGTCGACCTTACAGCCATTCATCAACTTTTGCTCGTGTCGCACTATAAAGACGATGATGGATCCTGCGAAGTAAACAATCTCTGTTACTGAAACTCGATTCTTTCGTTTCATTCCTATTAGTTAGATTGTTGATTGTTATAAATGCTAAAAACTTCATCTCCATATGTATATATGCAGCTTTCCTTCCAAGAATGGACACAACAAATAAGAGATATGTTGGAGGCACGCAAGCGAGGCGACATGGCATTTCGGGACAAAGATTTCAAAGGTGCAATCGACGGATATACTACGGTAAGCTATAATTTTTTATATACATGAAGTTTTCTCAAAACCTAATAAAACAATGATCTGGATGGTTATATTGAGCTACTCTATGCTCAAGATTGACCTAACTATTTATGGTATAATGTGCAGTTCATTGATGTGGGCAACATACTTTCCCCAACAGTCTATGCACGAAGAAGTATTTGTTATCTGCTGTGCGATAAACCAGATGCTGCACTTAGAGATGCTATGCAAGCACAATTGGTCCACCCTGAATGGCCAATTGCATTTTACTTGCAAGCCGTTGCTCTTGTTAAGCTTGGAATGCATAAGGATGCAGCTGATATGTTGAATGAAGCATCAACATTAGAAAAGAAAAGGCATAGAGGAGGTGGCAGAGGGTATTGAGAATTCACTTCCCCAAATTCTTTGATGTATTCTTTTTTTTTTCTTTTTTTGCACCCTTCTTCTAAGTTGTCAGGCAAAACGACATACCGTGGAATGTGTAAGTTATCAATCAAGTAGTACGTAATTTTGTGAAAACAAGTGAAAATGATTAGTTGATTCATCTGTATATTTAACATTTATAATACAATTCCGTGTTGATGTGTCTCTATGCAACATATAACTCAGCTTTTCCATCAATGAAGAGGCTCATGAACTCTTCCCCGTCCACGGTTTCTTTCTCGATAAGGAGTTGCGCAAGCTTGTGAAGAATGTCGATGTGGGTTGTGATAATTTGCTTAGCCCTTGAATATGCTTTCTCTACCAACTCTCTAACCTCTGCATCCACAATGTCTGCAGTTGCCATAGAGTAATCTTTTTGGGATGACATCTACAAGTTCAAAAAACATTCATTCATAAGTCAGTTTGTCAAGCTATGAAACCTGAATTCTCTGACATTATTGCAGCTTACCTGTTGACCTAAGAAGGGATTCCCACCCGGTCCACCAATTGCGATTTGTCCAATCTTTTTACTGAATCCAAACCTCTCAACCATTTGTCGTGCAACACGAGAGACTTGCATAAAGTCGTTCGATGCGCCTGTTGTCACGTTGTCTTCTCCAAATATCACCTCCTCAGCCACCCTACATTAGCCATTAATTGCAAATTAAGCATTATGTCAGTTCTATATAACTCTAAAACTACAATCATTTTGAGCGGAAAAAATGTATTTCTAATTTCAATTGGCTAAGAACACTATAGGGTACTTCAAGAGGTCAGGTTGGGGTAAAGAATCATCAAAGCGAAACTCCTAAAAGTTGTCATACATAAAAGATCATCAAGTAATCAAGCCAGACAATCAAATATTAGGATTAAATTTGAATGATGCATACCTTCCTCCTAGGGCAACAGCCATTTGATTCTCCAGGTAGCTTCTGCTATACAATCCAGACTCAAGCCTCTCTTCGCTTGGAGCGAAGAAGGTAAGTCCACCAGCTTGGCCACGGGGAATGATTGATATCTTCGCCACGGGATCGTATTCTGGCATCAAAGCACCAACAAGAGCATGCCCAGCCTCTGCATTTGGAAAAGAATATGAGCTGTTAATAAAATTGCAAAACCAAATAATGAAAGAAATTGAAATTCACAGAAGAATGGCTAAGTTTAACATAATGATATACCATGGTATGCAACTAATTTCTTTTTCTCATCTGAGACAACGGCATTCTTCTTTTCTGGCCCTGCTATTATCCTCTCAAGAGCATCTGAAATCTCATCTTTGCTAATTTCCTTAAGATCGCGCCGGGCTGCAAGAATGGCTGCTTCATTCATCAAGTTTTGCAAATCAGCTCCAGTGAAACCAGGGGTTCTCCTAGCTATCTTTTCGAAGTCGACATCTTTAGCAAGTGCCTTCCCTCTTGAGTGCACCTGCAATATATCAGTATATCATTTAAAAAGAAAGAATATAGAGCGCTTAAAACATGAACAAAACAAGAATGCAACAGATGTTCTAAACTACAATACTACATTATAACACATCAAAATCCAAAATATGCATCTTTATATCTGTTTCTAAGGTTGAAAGACCATAAAAATCGAGCATAACAACAGCTCAAACCAAGAAGTCATTACAATTCCTTTGAACTTGAGAGTTTCCAATGCACAAACCTGAAGAATCTTGACTCGTCCAGCAACATCAGGACGGTCGACAGTAACTTGTCTATCAAACCTTCCAGGTCTTAGCAAAGCTGAATCGAGAACATCTGGTCTGTTCGTAGCAGCCAAAACAATCACTCCAGAATTACCAGAAAACCCATCCATTTCAGTCAATAGCTGATTGATAGTTTGCTCTCTCTCATCATTCCCACCTCCAAGACCTGCCCCTCTCTGTCTCCCCACAGCATCAATCTCATCAATGAAAACAATGCAAGGAGCTTTGGACTTGGCTTTGTCAAACAAGTCCCGCACTCTCGATGCACCCACACCAACAAATAATTCTACAAACTCTGAGGCAGCACACGAGAAGAATGGCACACCAGCTTCACCAGCCACGGCCCGGGCCAGAAGAGTTTTTCCGGTACCCGGCGGTCCAACAAGAAGACACCCTTTTGGGATTTTAGCTCCAAGAGCTGTGTACTTATCAGGATTTTTCAAAAAATCAACCACTTCTTGCAATTCAAGCTTGGCTTGGTCAGCTCCAGCAACATCAGCAAAAGTCACACCAGTTTCGGGCACTTCTTGGAACTTGGATTTCGATCTTCCAAAATCCATTGGCCCACCAAGTCCACCGGGACCGCCAGGGCCGCCTTGAGCACGTCGGAAGAGGAAGAACAATCCAGCAAAAGCCAAAAAGGGAAACAACAAATTACCAATGAAATTGAACAACCCATTTCCAGTATCGCCTTCAGACACTGAAATATCAACACCATTCATAGCAAGAATGTCGATAAGATCAGGGTCATTTGGGACTATCACAGTAGCACGACGGCCATCAATCGCAGTTAGCTGAAGCGCAGAGCCATCTTTACTAAACCTAACTCGTTCCACCTTCCCCTTCTTTACCGCATTCAAGAATTCACTGTATCGCCATTGACTACCTTCGGGAAGGTCCGAAACCGATTGAGATTGAGGTTTCGGAGCAGTAAGAAGAAGATTCTGAGAGAAGGGTGAAGAAGTAGAAGTACTTGGACTCACCGCCTGAGCTTCAATTACCGGCGGAGGCGGCGGAGGGGAAGCATCATCCACAGCCAAAGCTTGTGGCGCAATCGAAGAGAAGATAAGAGCAGCCAAAGCAGCTTGGGATGGAATGGATTTGTAGGGTTCGAAATTGGGTTTCTCACTAAGAACGCTTCGCGTAAGAACAGATTTTCTCTTGGAAAAGAACGACAAATGCGTAGTCGATCTGGTGGTTTTGGGGGTCGGAGGAGAGATTAAAGTATTAGTTCCGAAGAAGGTTGAAGATAGAAGGAGATTAGTGGCGGAGGAAGCCATAACTCCGGCGAGAATTTCAGTGGATTGCTTCAAATTTCAATGAGATGAAAAGGGAAATTAAAGGGTAAATAAAGAGAAAGAATCAGAGAAATTGCATCCACTTTTTTCTTTTGGTTTTTAGTTTTGATAATATGAAGGGGGAATGGGGGTGGGTTTCATCTTTGAATCCGCGCCATAGATTCAAGAAGTGTTAGCGTCTCCTCCACGTGTATCATTAAACTCCAATTACTTCTTTCATTTTTCCTTTAAATTAATTATCTTTCGTGGCATCCTAAGAATGACATAATATTTATGTGCTTTCTATTTTTCTTAATATATTGAATTACGAACGTTGTTTAAATTCAATATGATTAAAGCAATTAATTGAGTTTTGTTAATATATAATTAATTTTATTCAGAGGATTTAACACAAAAACTGTACTAATTATTCCGTTCTTCAAAACTCGTGAAGTCTCCGAAAGATAAGGGAAGAATAACAATTACTACGGATCAAACTCTAAGCAGCCCGTCTAGCTCAGTCGGTAGAGCGCAAGGCTCTTAACCTTGTGGTCGTGGGTTCCAAGCCCCACGGTGGGCGAAGTTTTTTTAAACTTTTTCTACGTGCTTTTGTTCGATTGGTAAGTATAGAGATATAATATGGCAATGACTCAATTTTTTAAGTGTCATGGAATAAAATTGACATTTTTAGAAGCTTAAAAACTAAAATCGAACCAACTATGACCCAATAATTAATTAGTTTTTGGCAAGACTTTTGAAGCCTGAGCTTAGTTCCCCTAAATACTTGTAATATGTTAATTGAGCAATAATGACAAAAGAATGTCTCAACAGTGATTCCCATATAAATCCTTTCCATCTTCATCATTCTTAAATCAATCGTGAACAGTTGCTTGGAGCAGAGCCACAACGATTGTTTTGAACAAGTAAGGATAGATCTATCAGGAAGCCGAAACCTCAAGATAAAAATCGGTAACTTTGACAACAACATAATAACAACGATATAATAACTTCCGCAATTAGCAAGCGGTAACTTGGACACGAGCATTTCAAAGTTTCACTCTCGTCTTTATAATTTACAGTTATAAATTTTCTATGAATCCATAAGAGAAACAAATG
>JBBPDJ010000021.1:445257-458739 GCA_037974625.1 Cucumis cinereus
TCCATGAAGTTATGCAGGATTGCAAATCTAGTTCAAGTGGCTTGCGCATCCGGTTAACTTATAGTCATCCTAAAGCTTCAAATGGCAATGGTAATTCCATCAAAAGAAACCAGGATGGCTTCAAGATGAGAAAAATCGGTAAGTTAATTGATCCTTTGTTATAAATTGTCACTACTCTCTGCCGTAGATTTTTTCATTCTCTTCAATTTTTTTGGATGTCAAGTTCTAGTAATCTATATGTTTGGAAGTACATTGCATGTTAAATTCATGTCAAAACCTATTGCCAATTCGTAATACTATATAACTTAATTAGAAAGTGCAAGAGATTTGAGAAACATAGAGTCATAGTTCATTTACTTAAATCACACACAGAGATGTAGAAAAAGTCATTTGAAACATGTCCATATTGTCATTCCACTCCTTTGTGAAGAGCTTTGCTGTCCGACCATCAGGATCTTGAGTTTTATTGGAGCCTAAATATTAGCTGTGTAAAATTTCTTTGATGGGGCCTTTCAAGCAAAATTCTGTTCGTAGCAGAAATTGGATCCCAAGAAACATCAGCAGTTAAGAATATAAGATCTATTATTATTATCATTATGTTATTATTATTTTTGGATGAAGTTTGTACTTTCCTCTTCTTTCATTAGCCATTTGGAGTTGGACTTTTTTTTCCAAAGTAACTATTTTATATAAAATGTCTTATCTGTAGCAGAAAGTTGTACAAGAGAGCCCAATTCCATTTCTTTTCTCTTAGAGGTCTTGTTGTTTTTACTTCCTAAACCCTATCGGGATGTTGCAACGAGTCCCTTTACCTTCGGGATCCGAGGGTAGGGAATGATTTGTTTTTGTTTACATGTATTAAATCAGTTACCTTTGACATGTAGTTTCCAAGAAAAACAAAAAAAACAGAGTTACCTTTGACTTGTGAACTTAGATGGCTGTTGAAGCCCGTGATTGTAGCTCAGAGACTATTGATGATTCTATTTCAGTTGGCAATGATGAACCCTCGGATATTTCAAACTGTGATGCCAATTCTGTTACTGATGATTGTTTCAACCCTCCTCAAGAATCAGTAAGTTTGTTGTATACTATTTAAATGATTAAAAAGATGATGTCACTGACTGAATGAACTTTGGTCTTTATGTCCTAGATATTAAAAAAATAGTGACCTTGACCATTTGATTTTATTGGAAGTGTATATTGGGAAAAAAACATTGGAAGTGTATAGTGGGGAAAAGAAAATTACTGGAGGTATGCGATTTTAACTGCAGGCTTATGATGTAGAAAAGGATGGTGTATCTTTTTCTTTTTATCATTTTCTATTCTCGGTTTAAGGGACTCAAAAGATCAACTCTATGTTGTGCGCTGTAATTTGATCCTTTGCATTCAGTTTTTTGTTACATTTTTAATTGGTTACTAATCTTGGTACTCTCTGCCTCTCGGCCCTTATCAATTTTACATAGATCAAAGAACCATGCCATTTGGCTCTAACTTGTTATAGAACTTCAATATACATGGTTGGCAGATACATTAAGGTAACTAAGTTCTATTTTCCACTTTTCAATTTTCCCTCCGGAAGACTTGGCTGAATACTTAACTGACTCATAACCCCCTGGATTATTAACTTTTATTGTAGTATTCAAGAAATGTAAGCCAAACACGGTGGGTAATTGGTGAAGAGAGAAAGGGAGAAGCATCGGTTGAGGTAGTGATTGTTTCTGGTGACTGACTGTTCTATTATACAACTGCTCATTGGGCAATAAAAAGTTGACAGTATCATGGGCATCTGCAGGAGATTCTAGGGAACAATATTCTTCCCTTCTGTCGAGGTGATAGTTACAAGTTTCATGCTGCTGGTAGAGAGGATCTAGATGTACTGAAAATCGTATTTCACTTAAGTGACAATCAGGAAGTTCTCTACTATTTGAGTAAATATTAAATTTTATTGTCAGGTTCGAATGTTGGGTTCAGGTAGACCGTTCTTGGTTGAAATACAGAACGCACGTCTTCTCCCGTCTGAGATGATTATAAATGAAATACAGTCCAAGATAAATAGCTCAGAAAATAAATTGGTAACATACTGTTCATATCGTGCTGCCTTTTCCATTGATTAAAATTACTCCAAACTTGATACGAAGCACGTTATTATTTCAGGTTGGCGTAAGAAATTTGAAAGTTGTAGGCAGCGAGGGTTGGGCCCTGGTTCAAGAAGGAGAAGCAGAGAAGCAGGTATTCTCTACGAGCAATCTTTTTGTCAATTACAATTACAAAATTTTGTTGAATTCTGTATTTGTGACTGTTTAAATCATGCAGAAGCAATATGCTGCACTTGTGTGGACGTCGCGCCCACTTGAGGATGACGATTATTTATCAATATCATCACTCAAAGACTTGGTAAGGAGTTCAGCAAGCTTGATGCTTTAAGTTCATAGCTTATTATTAATGCGTTACATTTTAGTTGCATATATAACTCAAAGACCCAGATCTTTGTTTGAAATTTTCACAAGTGTCTTCAGTAAGCTATCTGGGATCTCTATGGGTATATTCTTACCGAACTATGATTATGAAATTATTTTTTCTTCTGCAGAAAATTTTGCAAAGAACTCCAATAAGAGTGCTTCATCGCCGTAGTCCATTAGAACGTGAAAAGATCATCCACTGGTTGGTGCCCTTCCTAATTATGCAGTAATGCTATATTATCCATTCGTTTCATGCTTTCATTGAGGATCACTAACGATGTTCTCTTACTTAATTTTAGGATGAAGATTGAGAAGTTTGCTGAAAGTTCTCAGTATTATCTCCTACATTTGTGTACCCAGGTATACACTTCTAATGTTGAATGAGGGCCACACTTTGTTGTGGATAAATAGTCCTTTATATTCACATTACATATATGCCCAAATTACCTTTCCCTTTCAATTGAAATTACTTAAAGACCTAATCTACGGGATGGCGGTAAATGGACTTTGTTTGAAACTAACACCAAAATTTGGAGAATACCATGACCAATTTTGTTATAGGAAAGGCCAAAAGCATAAAGTAATTAGTGTGTCTGTGTACTGACACCAATGGATGATGAATCTTTTGATAAAAATTACTTGAATCCAGATGTAAACCAAACTTTTTTAAATAGTAAAATGTAAAAACTAACAATTCTGTGTTACATAGGCAGGAACATACATTAAAGAATTCGTCCATGGGGATCTTGGTCGGACTCATCCCAGGTAACCATTGTAGTTGGTAGTAAAGCACATTCTTGAGTTCTAATTTGTCTCGACATGTATTTATGGATTTGTTATCTATTACAGTATAGGATCTATTCTTGGTTGCCGTGCCGAGATTCTGCAGCTTGACGTTACGGATATAAAAATGGACTGCCATTTGGCTGAATAAAAGAAAAGGTTAGGTGTTGTATTCCTGCTCTAACTCTGACTCTCATCCTCGTGGATTTTATTACTCTCTTTTGATCATATTGGACCAACATATCACATTATCAACAGGTTCATTGATAGAAGGATGATTCCAGATCGTTTTCAATTTCATCCCTCCAGTTTGGTGCTCAACTGCTCTCACATGCCCTCTTCCCCGTCCGTCAATTTGGTAATTTAAAATAGATTAACCTAAACTTTTCTTTTTCTCATTTTAATTGGACGTCATGTCATTGTTGGAGGTCGTACTGAATTTAAGTAAGTTATTCTTTCTTTTGTAGAGAATAGTTCACCCTCATTTTTTAAAATTCTAATTAGTGTGGTCCATCCCGTTAGGAGGTAGGGTATGTGAAAATAGTTGCTAAAATAAATAAATAAAAAAAATAGTATATCTATGTTGAGTAAATTTTGTTCTTAAAATTATTTCCTTCCCATTTAAAACATGCTTTTTTAAAAGCTATGGGTCTGTTTGGTAATATCTATCTGTATTTTGGTTTTTAAAAATTAATTTTAAAAAGACCAAGTGTATTTGCTAATTCACTTTTTGGTTTTTTAAAGTTTTTAAAATTATGAAAGAAAATTAAAAATGGAAAATGAAGCTTTCAAAAATACATTAAAAAACAGAAAACAAAATTAAATACCAAAATATATATGTTTTTTGTTTTTAATAAACAAAAATTTTAAAATAGAAAAAAACAAAAACAAACATTGAGATGGTTACTAGAGGGCTTACTTTTTTTAGTTTTAAAATTTGGGGAGTTTTTTAAACCAATTGAGGGTGGAATTAATATTTATAAACTTAATTTTAAGAAAAGAAAAACAAAGACAAAATAATTATCAAACATAATCTAAATATTTACTTAATAAATATTTTGTTCTGAAATATAGTTTGGCTACATAGCTGATTCATCTCTAAAAAAATATAAAGAAAATAGCTGTGTCAGGACCTTTTTTTTCTTATTCTTTTCTAGGACATGGCGGAAACCACAAACATGGCCGCTCAAATAATTTGAAACTATAACTAAGTAGAGCTTATTACGCCACAGTTACAAATAAATCATAGGAAAGCACAGAAACATGTAGATGGAACATGTAGATGGTTTCGGTAAAATTGTAAAATTTAAACTTTCGGGATGATATTGTTATCTAATAGTCTAATCCATCCATGTTGCTCCCAACATCTTCGCCATGAACGCATAACGGTCCGATGCTTCATCAATCTGTAAATATAACAGAAATGTCACCAATTATTTCAAAATTTATGCACAAGGTAGTAATTAGTTCAATATTTACTTGAAAAATCACCCGCGTAAGATTATGATTACCATTTTCTGTGTAGGACGGCCGGCTCCATGGCCCGCCTTGCACTCGATGCGACCAATTATAGGGTTGGTTTGAGGGCTTCTCTCCAAACTCGTGCATAGAATATATTGCATTGTCTGAAAAATACTCAAATGAGATTTTGAAAAACAAAGAATTTTATGAAAAACTTAAATAAATTCTTATTTTTCACTGTTTTCGAAAACTTGGGTCCCAATTTAAAATTTTGAAATTGTTTGATTGTGAATTTCAAAATACAACAAAGTATATGTTATATTCACAATTTCTATAAAAAAAAATCTGAAAACAAAAAAAAACGACAATTTATTGTTTTTGAAAATGAGGTATTTTGAATATTATTTTTAGAAATCGTTTTTAAGAACCCATATCAAACACATTTTAATTATTTTATTTATATTTTTTGTTTTTGAAAACACAAAAACAAAAATAATCCACAAACCAAACAAGACCTAAAATACTAAAACTGAGTTTTTTAGTAAATAGTTTATTTTCTGTTTTTCGTTTTTAAAATTTTGTTTTTAAAAAACAGATGCGTTTGGTAACTAATTCATTTTTTCATTTTTTAGACAAGAATCTTGTTTTTAAAATTATGAAGAAAAACTGAAAATGAAAAAAAAGACTTTCAGAAAATGCATTTTGATTTCTATAAACAGAAAACAAAAATCCGTAATCAAACATACATGATTTTTGTTTTTAATAAACAAAAAATTGAAATGGTAAAAAGGGCTTGAAATTTTTACATGAAATGTGAGATTTTAATCAAAAACATTTTATGATGCTCAATTCAAACAAAAATGAAGTAAAACAGGAGACAATCAATTCAAAATTTGTAGGCCAATCTATAAATTTGATACCTATAGTTTGGATAAAGTTAGTTTTTAAATTTTATAACAAGAATTTAGTCCACAACGACTAGAGAATTTTGTCAACCATTGAAACTAATACATGTTAGGGGAAGATTCTAAAATAATTTAAATTACTTTTGTCATTTTTCAAAATCACTCATAAAATACTTGTAATCATTTAAAACTAACTTTAATATTACAGCACATGCTTTTAAAAATCAAACATTGAATTGATTTTGAGTTATTTATCAAAAGTGTGTTTCGAAGTAATTTTAAACAACAAAAATGATTTTAACCACGTCAAAATTTAGATGTATGAAAGGGTGTTTTGATGCAACGATGAGCCAACAAAATACTGTAGATATGAATGTGAATACAACAATGCAAACTATCGTCAAAGTTAGAAAGAAACTGACCGCCAATAACTTCAATGAATGCAATGGCACAACACGATCATCGTGATCAGCGGTTAGTAGCATGGTTGATGGGTACTGCAAAAGTCGATCAGGATGCTGTTCCCATGGCCTCTTCACATTGTGGAGTGGGGAATACCTGGAGAGAGTAACAGGATTTATAACAAAACACAAATAAAATGACCAATAAGAAAGAGGTATCCTTATATAACAGCTAAACTAGACTCAAATTTTTCCCCACCAAACTCACCAGGCATTGAAATTTATTGCTTGGGGGTGCAATCTTCCTTTTTATTTTAGAGATTAGAAAACAGAAGAATAACGAGTCGCAACTAATGATATGTGTTAAGCAGAGAATAAAATTTTACTCACTTGATTAGCCACTTGAACTCTTCCTCATTGTCCGAACAACCATAATCAGAAGTCCAGGCATGACCTAAAGACAATAAACATGGTTAAACACACAACTCATGAATAAAAATCAATGTTGCTGTATGGTGTGAACCAACCTATTGTAAACTTATGGAATCGCAGCATGTCCATTACACCAACATGAGCCAATGCACAACCAAAAAGATCGGGTCTCTGCCACAGAAAGGCCATTCAGTACCTCATTGAGTAATAGGTTCGATATTAGATACGTGTGTAAAATAAAACTTAGAAAAGGTTTCACACCTGATTAATGCAAGCTCCAACGAGAAGCCCTCCATTGCTTCCACCTTCAATACACAACTTACTGGGCTGGGTATAACCAGCAGAAATAAGATACTCTGCAGAAGAAATGAAATCATCAAAGCAATTCTGCTTCTTTGCAAGAGAACCTGCTTTGTGCCATTCCTCCCCATATTCTCCACCACCACGAATGTTCGCAATGCAGAAAACAGCACCTAAATGCCTTGCGAGTACTGTACGACTCACACTGAAATATGGCGTCAAGTTAATGTTAAATCCTCCGTATCCATAGAGCAAGCAAGGGTGTGATCCATCAAACACAATATTCTTTCGTGCCACAATGAACATTGGTATATTTGTGCCATCTTTACTACGTACAAAAACCTACACATACGAAGAAACATAAAAGAACTTGAGGAGAAAATGGAAATGCATAATTTCTTGGTGTTGACAGCGAGGAACTCAAACCCTAGAGACCCAGAAGAAAAATTGAAAGAAAATATGAATTTCTGCTATCTAAATGAAACAATGTGATGAATGAACCAAATTGATGGGGAAAAAAAAACAAATGGCCAAACAGCTAAGATAAACATGCCACACTTGACAATGATAAATCAGCAAGATATTTGGACTTCATTTTCATTTCCAACTTATAAAGTACTCTTACCTGGTCAACATTGAATTCTGAACGCTCAAATCCAGGAACAACAATTTCACGGAATATCTTCAGATCTGGAGTCCCACTCTCCAAATTACACTGATAAATAATTCCAGGCGTAAGAAAGCTAGTAAACCCGATGAAAATTAGACTATCTTCACGCCTAGCAGAGATTCCATAAACTGAGCCAATATCGATGGGTAGCTGATGCAACAAGGAACCTGACTTCAAGTCCCTTATCTGCAGAACATATTTAACATCACTCAAGTAGCTCACTATCATTTGGTCTCCATTAACAGCACATGCAGATTCTAGCACATCCTTTTCAGATTCTGGAAGTAATTCTGACCATACTGAAGGATCATTCAGATCAACCCTTACAAGCTTATATTTAGGAGCATTTTTATTCGTTATAAAGGTGAACAATGTATCATCGTTTGCAATGGCGTGATACTGAGCATCAAAGTCATCAATAAGTTTTGTAAAAGGAAGCAGGTCATTTTTCCCCTTGAAGCCTTCAAATCCATTAGGAAGTGCCGATATGTTACAATAGTAAAATTTGTTGACTGGATCACAACCCTCCTCAATTTCCATAAGGACATACTGGAGATTTAAATGGCATTAGTAAAAATTAAAATGCAACTGGATAACGATCAATCAAAAAGGAAAGATATGAGGAAATATTTATATTGTAAACAAGCTTGCACACTAAAAACCACGAGGGGAGATTTGAAGTGAAGCAATGACGAACTTATGCTCACATGGGAAATGGCATATATATCAATATTCTAGAGTTTAAAACAATCCCCTATAGGATAGATCTTGCATACAAAAACAAAACAATTGTAAGTTCCTTAAATAAACCTTAATATATCATCGAACCACATTTCATACCAACTAAGAGCTGTGTTTAAACCTCCACATTTTTTCTTTTAAACTGTAACTCTGTAGGATGGCAGATAGCTGTTTCTTTAAGGAAAAGAAAATTAAACAGAACAAAGGCAAACTAACAGATTGGCCACTTATAGTCTATACAACTTACAAGATTACGAAAAGCAGCATCATCTCAATATTTTACTGTTAAAAGTCTATAACAGGAGCCAACTTAAATTGTTCATTCGATACTCAATGGAACAATTAAAGAAACACGTGCATTTTTTTCATAAAGGCCAGGTATGAATGGGGAGAGCTTCACATGAACAGCAAGGCAATAATATAAGCAGCAATGCAGAAGGCATGAATCCAACAAACAATAATTCATACTGTGTTTATAACAGCAATAAGAGGTCTAAGACCATGATATTGCCAACACAGTCGCAGGAAATCAGAAAACAATCATAACTCATAACAAAACTCCCAACCATGAAACAGAGGACTATTACCTTTCCATCATCAGTAACAGAGGCCGAAAAGAGGTATTTAGGATGATCTTGATCTCTCCAACATAATACATCATTGGATTGATCAGTTCCCAAGAAATGGTAGTATAATTCGTGATAAAGATTTGCATTCGTCTCAGTACCAGCATCCAAAGTTCCTACTTCTCTATAGTACCAACAAGAAAACCAAAATATATAATTCATTGTCATTAATAAAAATAAAAGGAAAAGAGATTATCGAACTGATCATGCAACTAAACTACCTAGTTGCTGAACTAGTTGATAAAAAAAAATTTGTGTCTCCGTTCTGTCTAAATCGGCACTTTTACTAATTTTATACGTTCAATTCTACTTATATTTCCAATCCATGTTTCATAAATTTGACAAGAATCGTTGTACAATAAATTCAATCAAACATACGATCGATTATGGACAATCCTGCCAGAAACCTAAGTAGTAATGTATATGTTACTCACTTGGGAGCAGGATAGCGGCTGTAGAAAAAACCTTTGCCATCAACTGTCCAACTAATGCTTGAAAACTTTACCTGAAACGTCAGAGATCACATATATCATATCTTTATAGCACATTGCACTCTTCATTCTGCCATTCCAGTAAACAATAGAAAAAATAGATAAACATACTTCAATTACGCACCCATGATAATGTATCTGGTTCAGTTTTCTTATCATCAATTCGCATGACCTTAATTGTCACCCAATCACTGCCGCTTGAACTAAGACCATAAGCCAAGTATTTTGCATCCTTGCTAACAGAAAGATTACTCAACGAGACTGTTCCATCTTCGCTTAGTGCATTAGGATCCAACAAAACCTCAGGTTCTCCATCCAAACTATCCTGAATTGTAATATCGGAAGAAAATAAAAAGAAGACACACAATGCATGCATTAGCTACCTAAAGAGAGCGCAAGGCAAGAAGACGAATCTGAATTCGATGTCCACGAACCTGCACATAAAGAACGCTCTGCGCTTGAAGGCCAGTATTGTGATAGTAAAAGTACTTATTCCCTCGCTTAAACGGCGGTTCATATCGCGGATGATCAAAGAGTTCAGTAATCTTCGCGCGAAGCTTTTCTCTAGTATCACACTTCTGAAGCACCGATTCCGTCAATTTCACCTGTTTCTCCACAAACTCCTTCACTTCATCCGCGTCAGGATCTTCAAGCCTGCAAACAAGTAAGTCTCAGAATGAAACTAGAGTTCGAGAAGCATGTTCAAAAACAGGGAAAAAAAAACAAAATAAAACAGATCAAGAAGAACTTCACAAGACCGACAGACGACTAGACTATAAAGATGAAGAAGAAAACAGCAATCGAAAGCAAGGAGCGGAAATTAGAGAGAGGTTACCATCGGTAAGGGTCGGCGATCTGAACGCCGTGATAATCGTCGACAACGGAGTCATCCCGGCGAGCAGTAGGGTAGAGAAATGGATCGATGAGAGCAGAGAGAGATCCCATCCTCCGACGAGAGTGGTTAGAGAGGGAGGAAGAAGGGCGAAGAAAGGGAAATGGAGAGAGAGAAGAAGGAGGGAGACGAGGCGGGAAGAGAGGGGAGAAGGATAACGGGATGATATAAGGAAGGGCGAAGCGGAATGAGACCATGGTGGCAACATCTATGTCGACACGCTCTTTATTTTTATTTTTATTTTTATTTTTGTTTTTGTTTTTTACTTTTTTGGAAAATTTTAAACAAACTTTGGTTTCCCCTTCTCGCTAAGGCTAGATAGATAGTTTCTCACGTACTTTTCGCCGATGATCCAGACCTTCGCTTTTGGAATATCCCAACTTTCTTTTTTTTATTATTATTATTATTTCTTTTCTCTTCCAACTCTCTTGTTTGTTTTAAGATTAAAATAGAAAAATATTAAAAAATAGTAAAATAAACTTCTTAATGAATTTTGTGGTGATTTTTTTTCATGGACGTAAATAGTTTGTTTTTATTAATTGTTGTTTCCGAAATTCGATAAAATATAGTATATGCTAAATTGCTTATGCGAGTGGTGTTAGGTTCGAAAAAAAATGCAAAAAACATCGATAAAAATGAATATTTTCAAATATAGCATAATAAATCAAAATATTTACAAAATATAGCAAAATTTTAAATTCTATACATGTTTACTCGTTTTGCTATTTATTGGTTTTGCGATTTATATAGCAAAATTTCAGCATTTTGAAAGTTCGTAGACTCGTAGATTAATAGTTATCTCATCGAACTTTTAAAAATTACAAACATATTTGACATAAAATCGAAATGTCAAACGAAAAATGACCCTATAAATTAGGGCATTCACTCATTGAGAATATATGCTCTTCAACCCAAACACTAGAAGTGCTAGTCATTCTTACCTCACAACACCACACTTTAATCATAAAAACAACTTTGGAGGGTTGATAGTAGCTCTGGTAAAACTCTCTCTCACGTATTACAATATTAGAAATGTTTTTCATACCTTTTCTTTTTATTAATATTTTAGTACAAAATACGGGTCAGTATATTAAGTTTTTTTGTTTCTAATGTAAATTTAGCTTAATAATAATTTACACAACCTTCTATCTTTCAAGTTGGAGGTTCAATCCTCATTTCCAAAGTTGTTGTACTAGAAAAAGTTAGAATAATACTTTATTGGTGATAAGTTTTTTTTTAACAAATATTCTTCTTATTTCCAAATGCTTTTTATCTCTATACTCTTAGAAAAGTAACCATTTATCTTTTTCCCTTTAGTTCGTAACAAATTATTCATATACTTTTAGTTAGGTAACTATTTAATTTGTAAGTCAATAAACGCATAACTCGACTGACATAAAATACAAATTGAAACTATTGATCAAGAGGTATGAGGTTCAAATCCCCCATCCCACATATTGTTGAATTTAATAGAGTTATTTATTTTATAAATTTTAATATGTAACAATTTAGTTATTATACTTAAAATCACTCATTGACTCAAAAGTCTAAGTTAATGAACGAAGATAAAGTCAATGTTACATCATTCAACATTGTACATAACAACTGGTTTTTCTATTAACAGTAAATATTTTGTAAATTTTGTTATTTTTGACAAATTTTCTTAAATTAAAATACAATCATTAATGGTTAAAAACTAAAAAAGTTTGAAGTAATTTATTACTTTAAAGTCTAAGGGGGCCATTTGTATTTTTAACTTTTCCATTTTTAATAAGAATATAATATGTTTCTCATTCTTTCTGCTCTTCCTTTTACTACTAAAAAGTTTGGTAGTTGACTAGATGTCCAATCATACTTGTTTTTATCTTTTTTTTTTATTATTAAAAAGTAATAAAACTTGATTTGGTTAAATTATAATAACAATTGACTTTTTAATCTTAAAAAATTATTTGTTTTCAAAACATTTTTAAAATGAAAACAAAGAGTAAGTCAGTAAGGTTGAATTAAAATCCATTACACAAATATATTGGTTTGTAAAATGTTGTTTTCAAATGTAGCAAAATTAACTAAAATATTTATAAATATAATAAACTTTTATTATAAATTAATATTTACAAATTTCTTTTTCTATAAATATTTACACATAGTTTATTAATGATATACACTTATAGATTATGAAATTCTTTGCTATGTTTGTAAAATATATCTAGTATTTTTACCATTTAAAATAAATAGATTTTGAAGTTTTGTTACATTTGTAAATATTTTTAGTAATGTTGTCGTTTGAAATAATTTTCAAATTTGTTATATACTAAAAGTATTTCTACTAATGTCAAAATACCATAAAGGACAACTATTAAACATTATGAATTGATAATTTAAGAATACTTTCATTGGTTATGTTTTTTTTTCCTATCAATTCAAGTAGTCGTTAGAAATTGGTTGTTGAAGATAGTCGATGCAAGTAAAGTTGGTCGTTAGAGCTAGCTGTCAAAGGGTGGTCGTTGCTAGAGAGGGTTTATCGAAGGTGGTCACTAGAGTCAGTGTTGGTAGTCAGCAATGGAGGTTTGTTAAAGATGGTGGACGAAGAAGGTTCGTCAAAGTTGGTCGTCAGTGGATCACAAAGTTAGCTGACAAAAACCATGGTGAGACTGAAGACGGGTGACTGGTGAGAGTATTTTAGTAACTTTTTGTAGTATCAAATTAGGGTGAAATGAATAATAAAACACTCAAAAACTATTTCCCTAAAATTTTGTTTCAGGTTCTTCTCTCAAACCAACTTATCTCATTAAATCAATTTTTTCAAAAGTTATTTTGAGTAATATCAAAAACTCCAGTATCTTTAAAAATGATATTTTTTATTGGAAACTTATTGTATATGACAAAACTATCAAAATAATACTTACACAATATAGCAGAATTTCAGATTATATCTTATAGATACTGATAGAAGTTTGTTAGTGATAGATCTGAAATTTTGTTATATTTCGTAAATATTTTGGTTCATCTTGCCATATTTGAAAATGCTCATTTGTCATTAAGAGCTTAGCTCATCAAACATCTATACGTATCTGAGTACCAGGAGCTTAGCTCATCAAATATCTATGGAGGATTATTATTTTTTTAAAAAAAACCACATTTATTTTTTTTATTTTTTTATTTTTATTTTTATTTTTTTGTCATGGGGCAACAAGAAAAATGGCAAAATAAGAGATTTCATTTTGAAAATTAGCAAAAAATAATCTAAATTATAAAAATAGCAAAATGAATTTTATAATTATTAATTATGAATTAATAATTGACCCAAATACCCCTAACTAA
>JBBPDJ010000021.1:458839-523935 GCA_037974625.1 Cucumis cinereus
TCGAATTTGCTATAAATCTTATGATTTTCGTTTTCTGCTATAAATTAAAATGACCCTCCAAATTTTGCCATTTAGTCCAATTCCCCTTTTGTCATTGCATATAGTCTCTATGTCTTGGGCTTTTAGTGTGAAGCCCATTTGTCAGTTTTGATATATAGAGTCCAACCATTGGCCTTGAAATTGCATTTGGCAATTAGGGTTTATGATATCAAGTGTTTTCTCGGTGAATTTAGTTTTTAAAAATTGTTTTTTGTTAAAATAAATAAATAAATAAAATAACATTTAAAATATTCAACTCCTACATTTTATCATCAACTAATAGACCTACAAATTATTATACTAATACCCATAAATTTTACCGTTTCTTTTTTTAAAAATAATCCCAATATTTTCAAAGGTCGCAAAACTAGTCGATTGTTTTAAAACTATACTTTGAGTGAAAATCCTTTGAAATTTCAAACCAAAATCAAGAATTTTGGAACTGTGTGGTAATGAATTAAATAATGTAGTCTATTGATCCAAATTTTCGATAAAGGTCACTAACGCACAATTGGATCCAGGCTAAGAAGCAGTTTTACCACTAAGCTACCACCTGATTTTGATATTTTTTCAATTTTTTATATATATTATATAAAGGCCATAAAGTTGAAAGAAGGCTCGAATCTCCTGGACCTATACTAAATCCATCGATGTAACGCACTATTTTATATCTCAAATTTTCTCTATATTCTAAATAATGTATACTTTGGGGGTATTTTGAAATATTTATTAAGTTTAACTTTGTCTTTAATTCTTAAGTTGTGTTTGAGAACAACTAACTAACATTTAAACGTATATTCTTAACCAAAAGATCTATAGCTCAAATTCTCATTTTTTTACTCATTAACTTCAAGAAAAGAACCGAGTAAATTTCACTTTCCACTCAAAGTGAATCTACTTGAAAATTAGCAATTTGTATGAATATTTGTAGAGTGCTCTTCACCGAGGAGGTACTTCAAAAAGGCATGGGGAAGTTCTAATAATAGGCTTTTCACAAAACACCCATTGCTATAAAAGATCATATTGAAAAAAAAAAGTTATTTCAATTTAATATATAATTAAAGATTAGAAAATAAATTAAGTTGAATTAAAATAAGAAATTAAATTGAAAATGGATGGTGATTCAGTCCCAACAAAGTATAGATTTTATGAAAGATAATTTAAATTATTACTATTAATTAGATTTTGAAAATCGATTTAGTTAAAAATACTTTTAGGTTAATTAAATTTGTAATGGTTCTACTTCTACCAACCACTTAAAATTTTCAAACATATTTAAAATCAATGTGACACAAACAAGGCTAACTATGGATGAAATCGAGAAAAAAAAAAACAAAAAAAATAACGTGAGATACATTTTTTTGATCCTAAGCTCCGTATCTTTGTGCGGCCAACCTAATATGTCTCTAATCACTGCTTATATCAGGTCAAACTTTAATTAAAAGAAGAAAAAACATTTACATTTATTTTTATGAATTAAATTTACAAAAAAAAATGGTCATAATTACAATATACATCAAAACGACTCTAACTTAGCGAGAAAATAAAAATACTTGGACTTGTCTAGTAATCATTGTTACTTTTGATTTTTGAAAATTAAGACTACTTTTTTTAACTTTTTAAAATAATTTAATCATTCTTAGGTAAAAATGATTGAATTCTTAACTAAATTCTAAAATATTTTATTTTAGTTTTCACTATACGTGTTACTTTTTTACTTTTTTAGACTATTGGTATAACATATGTAATAAAGAAAAGCTAAAAGAATTTGGGGTTTTATGTAATAGACTTAATTTTCAGAAAAATAAAATAAAATAATTGCCGAATAGGGTTTTATCTATTTAATGTTTCTAGTGGAAAATATAGGAATTTAAATTAAAGAATCCCTAAATTTATCAAGTAGAAGTAAATTTAATAACTTAAAACAAACTACTCAACATCCTAAACTATGACTAATACAACTACACATTTTCTTAACAAAAACAATAATATATAATTGATTAAAAATGAAAATATATGAATTTAAATTAAATAATTCTCTAAATTTAACATATACAAGTAAATTCAATATCTTAAAGCAAATGAGTGAAATTGATACATACATAAATCCAAAAATTCATAAAATATATCATTAATTTAGTTGAATATTAATAGAGGTACAAATGACAATATTCATAACTTAAAGATTTACATAAATATCCAATTGTATCGACAAGATATTTATGGAAAACAACATTGAAATCCCTAATAAACCATTTAAACCTCAAACACTTTGACATATAATCATGTTACATTGTGTCTTGAAAAAGAAAAATACACTCAACATTGGACTCTGCTAGGATTGCTTTAGGTCAATAAATAATAAAATTAGAAAAGTTGAATTTGTATACTCAAGTAAAAAGTTAAAAAGTTAAAAAGTAAAAAGTAAAAAGACAATTGAGATTTAAAGTAAAAATAATAATAATAATAATAAATTGGAGAGAGAGTACATTCCATTCCCTACGACTGTGAAAAGTGCAGAGAATTACAAGGGCAAACCCTAGGCAGCTCCAAAGCTTGAAGAAGATCATATCAGATCTTCAAAAAGCTCAAATTCCAATACCAAAACACACCCTTTTCAAAACTGCTAACTCCGCCGTCGAAACAATCACGTGTTTCCAAACGCCGCCGTGGAAAACTCACGCGCCACCCGAGGAGTGGGTATTAATGGAAGCATCTTCGAAACTCTTTTGTCAGTGGACAATGATGAGGGGCTGCGTAGTATTCAAGGCTTGGGAAATTGAGTAAAAATTAGATTTAAAAATTTTAAAAAAAATAAAATTAACTACGAACAATTCATTTAACCAAACACAATGATAATAATAATTAAAGCAAAGATTTTAAAGTGAAATTAGACAAAGCATGCATGGAGGCCATGAACATACTAATGATCTGAAAAATCAAATAAAATCTAAAATAATTATTGTTGACCTTATGATACCAAATCATTCTGAAAAAATGTATTCCTTTTAATAGAAATCAGTGGTAAAAACTAAAAAGTTAATTATTTCAATCATTTTATTTCTTTATTTATGAATTTACAGTAAATGTTTTTCAATCTAAAAAAAAACCTACATGTATACCTTCATCATCTTGGCCCCCCATGAGCTGCAAAAAAAAAAGAAAGAAACAATCACTTCATTTTACTACACAACTTTTACACTCACTCATAATAGAAATCTAAGAGTTCTGGAGATTTGGGATTTGACCCAATGTTGATTCAAACCTAGTAAGCCTCGATTGAAACTTTTAGGGTTTTCTTTCACATCTCCCAAAAAACCCTAAAATTTCTTGAATTTAGGAATTTAAGAGAGAGAAAGAGAGAGATCAAATCAAACCTGAGAAAGGAGGAACCTCCATGATAGTGAGCTGAGGAAAAACAGCATGATGAGAGATTATACAGAGAACACAATAAAGAAATAAAAGAATGATATGATGATGTTAAATATTTACCTAAGAAATTATATATAAGAAGTAAAAGATGAAGATGATGAAAGAGAAGAGGAGGCATCATGAGGGTTGTAACAAAGAGAATCCAACAGAACTCAGTTGGCAGTATGCCCACCTCCCTCCCCCATATTACAAATAAATAAAAATAAAAAAAAAAAAAAAGAGTTGAAGAAAAGGGGAGGTGGACAGAATGCCAATAAACTCTATTGGGAAATCCTTTGCTAAAACAAAACCCACATGAAATTAGGTCTTCAAATCATTCATTTTCCTTTCAATAAAACTTCAATTTTTCAACAGGAAACCACCATGGAAGTGATCTGGTAAGAAACCAGACAAGAAAAAAACCCTAAAAAAAGAGAGAAAAATGAGAGAATGAATATAGGGGTAAAGGAAGAAGATAGAGGGTTGTATTTAAGATGGAAAAAAGAAGTGAATAAACAGTAAGTAATTAAGAGAGAGAGAGAAAAGAGAGTTATTAATTAATATGACAGAGATGCATGAGGGGATGAGAGAGAAGGGTTTTCTTTTTCTTGTTTTTTTTTTTTTTTTTTTTTTTGTGGATTGGTGGCTTTGAGGTGCAAATTGCAAAAAGAAATGAGAGGAGGGATCAAAGAAATAATGATGAGAAGGGAGGGTTTTTGTTTTATGGTCACTTTTCTGAAAATATATACTTTGCTCCATCAATCTGTCTTTTCTTTCTCCCATTGCTATTTTTTTAAAATTATTTTGCTAAAATCTCAATTGCTTTGTTCAACTAAATTATAAAGTCCACTACCCACTTCTCAACTAGTAATTAACAGCCACTTTTGTTTCATATTTAAAACCCTAGAACATTTCTTATAATTATTATTTACTTTTTATTATTACTACTCTACATTATTTGTTAGGGTTGTTCTTAGTGTTTCTACTTTAGGATGGTTAAGGTTTATGAAGATTTCATTATACATCCACGTAAGTTCGTTGATGAGAATTTAAGTCTAATCAGTTATAAATTATTAATCAATGCATTGAACGTGGTTTAGTTGATTCCACGTAACTTAATAGATAAAGATTCATTTTAGTACTCGTACTTTCAAGTTTGATAACATTTGTTTCCAAAATGAAAAGAAATAACAAATGTGGTAACCATCGTATTTTTCTTTTGGTTTATAAAAGTTAAACTATTTCCTCCATATTTCTTACAATAATTAACATTTTCTTAAATATAACGGTTGAATTCTTACTCAAAGTGAAAAAACAAAACAAGTTTTTAAATTTTTTTTTTTAGTTTTCAAAACGTGGTTTGATTTTTTAAATCATTAATAAAAAAAATAGATTACAAAATAGAAAATATGGAGATGAAAGTAACATTTACATACTTAATTTTAAAAAATAAAAAATAAAATAATTTCAAATTCAAACAAAGTTTCACGATTTATTTAAAAACAAACCAAAATCGAGAAATACAATATCTAAAATAAATATTTTAAAAATAGTACTATACAAACCCTAAAAACAATTTTTTATAAAAAAAGAATAAATAAACAAAAACATGGAATATAGTGTTTGTTCATAGGGAGGAGTGGAAAAAAAAGAAGAGAAATAATGAGATTGAAATGTAGTGTCGTAGGTCATATCCCTCCGCGCCTGATAAATGGCTTTTCAACGCTTGTTTGTGTCAAAATTCAAACTATTAACTTCACACACCAAACTCAATGTCATACATATATCCTTTATATAATATATATATATATATATACATATATCCTATATATATATATATTATATATTATATATATATAATATTATTTTTATTTTAACTTAAATACATTCTTTTTGCAAAAAAAGAAAAACCACTTTTCACACAAAACCACCCTTCATTGGGTAATGGAATGAGAACACATCCTCTTTCCCCTTAGGGTTTCCATTGGAGCACTCATCTAAACTTTTTTCATATTGGTGGTTGACATTATTTATTCTATCAATAATAGATATATATATATATTAAAAAAACAAATAGTTACTAGTTTTAGATCACCCTTTATTTGTCTTTAAATGACATGATTTCTTGTTTCATTTTTCTTTTAGGTTAATGAGTTTTTCTATGGTTTAAGTTGATTAATTTGACTTTATTACCTTAAGCTAACTATTGGTTACAAATATTAATTAAGTTTGTTGATTTCAAATAATAGCAATAAGCATTCACATGAATTTCAATTTCAACTTCATAAGCTAGCTTTTGTGTCATCTCTATCGAAATAATTATGTATTTAAATTGAGTTGTTATTAAGGATTATGCACAAGTGCGATATTTGGTATGAGAGACACATCGAAAGAAATTGATCAATGATACTTTGAGAAAAATTAAAACACCCCGAACATTTGTAAGAAAACTTGAAATGTGAGAAAAATTGAATACAATCAAAGTCTTATAACTAAACAAGAGGATACCTTATTTTGAAATGATACTCCAAACTAAGAGAGTTCCTTTGATCGTCACTCGAGATACATTAAAAAATATGTCAAACCTCCACCATCGAAAAAGCATGAGTATAGCGCCGTTACAAAATGAACCCTAAAAACATTCACTCGAGAAGCGAGGAAGAGAACATAACGTATTAAAAAACGTAACTACATACTAATTACTAAGAAGCTTTGGAAATACGAACTTTTGCGACGTATCCTCGCATGCCAAATTAAAGTATTTTTTTTAGAAAAAATGCCATATTGTTATAGACTTAAATTCAAACTCAGTGAAGAAAAATCAAATGTTTTTCTAAACTTTTTTCTATTTTCAGTGTTGCAATATTTCAAAGCTCTTGACAAATAAAGGTAATTAAAATAATTTCAAAGAGACCATCTAATACGTGTCAACATAAGTTGTAAAAGGTCTGACTATTGGAAAGAACCGTGGTGCTAAAGGACGCAATACTTTATTGTTCCATTCAAATTTAATCAGTGAGTTAACGAGAACGAAAAGAAAAACATTAAACATGTTTAATCAATATTCTCAGTCAAACCACGACAGATTTTTTCAACATTCAAATTAAATTTGTTGAATAATTAAAATTTAATGGTCTATGGAAAAATAATATGTTCAATATTAACCATCAACAACAGTGTTGATTTTCAATCTCAATGCCCAAGATTTTGATTTACAATAGTACCAATTGGACAATTGATGTACGAGCAACATTTTATTGATCAAAATATCTTTTTTGGCCTTAGAATTTTGAGTTATATTAAAATTTAATTCTTATAGATTTAATAAATATTAAATTAAGTTCTTATGGTTAAATTTTATCGTTGCAAAAGCTACAGTAAATAGCAAAAAGCTTTCGGAAGTTTCAATTATAACAACAAATAGAAAATTTCAAAAATCAGAATGACATTCAAATTTATCAACAATTACGTACATTCCAATATATACATGCACAATATTTTATTCTATCAACATTGAAATTAGAGGTTTGATTATATCGTAAAAAAATTTAAGAAACATACAAAAGTAAATAGCAATATATCACCAGTGTAAATCATAAAAACGTTACTCGTTAAAAGATCATAAGATATTCATTAAATTATTTATTTATCGTAATTTTTTTTCTTTTTTGTTAAATATCTATATAAATTAAACATTAAATAAGATGGGTAAATAGGTGTATTTGTTGAGGAGGAATTAGAAATTGGTCAAAGAGAAAATGATTGATAGATAGATTAAGTAAAAAGGAAAGGAAAAGTAGGGAATATGAAGGGGAAGTCGGTGTTGGGTGGGACCCACTTGTTGCTTATATTATTTATTATTTATTTATTTATTTATTTATTATTAGGTCCGTTTCACAAAGCATTTTCAAAACTGCAATTTCCCCCTTCCTCTGTTCTGACTTCCTTTGTGTTTTCATTTCACATACAACAAAAGGGGGAATATGGAAGAACCAAAGTAACTCACTGTCTCGTATTTTATTTATTTATTTATTTTATTAATAATAATAAATAATAATAAGACCATATGGACTTCTTATAATGATTACAACTGTACAAGTATTTATTGACCAACTAAAAATTACTTTATTTATTTTTCCACCTAATTATGTTCAGTTAATTACAAGGTCAATATTACACTAAAAAAAACTGTGTTAAAATATCATCTTCCGTCCATAAAGTTTCATCATTCGTAGATCCCCTACTTATAACTATCCTTAAATTTAGTATTTTAAAGTTAATTTTTACTAAAATAGATTAAATAATTATAAAAAATTTAATCCTACAAAATACTAAAGTCAATATATTTTCAAATTTTTTTAGTAAAAATGGTATCGATTACATAAAGTAAATTGCAAAAAATAAACAATAAACTAGCATTGTTGACAAAATTATAAATTTATCAAAAGTATAAAGACTCAAATTAATCAATTAAAAATATATAAACTCAAAGTATAGGAACGAAGATTGTATCGAAGCACTAGGTAGCAAATAATTAGACAAGCTAATTCAAATCTCGAATTTGAATAACGACTCTAAAATATGGAAACAAACAACTAAACTAAATGGCAATCACAAAATAACAAACCAAACCCTAAACCACTGGTCTGAAAAAAGGAACAATTTTGGAGTGTCATCCATGAATTATAACAAGTTCAATTCATTATACTCTAAAAGACATCTGTTTTAAAGTACTATATACATTACAAATGAGGAAACTCAAATTAAAACCTCTGACCACTATTCAAAATAAAACCACAATGAAGGGGGGTTGAAAATGAGAAAGTAAAAAAAAAAAAAATAATAAGATTAAATGTCAATTTATACCCCTAAATTCTGAGAATTCTATAAATTTAAACTCTGAACTTTCATACATGTATCAATTTAAACCTTCAATTTTCATTAGTGTGTCCAAGTAAAACATAATGGAGAATTTAAATTAATATATTTAAATAATTGTATGGTTTAAATTGATACAACTTCCAAAATTCATGAATATATAGAGGATGTTTGGAGTAATAAGTGAGTTATTATAGTCATAGGTTATTATAGTTGAGTTATAATAGATTGTGTTTGAAGCGTAAATTATTTTAGTTTGAGTTATATAGTATATGTGGTGTAAATTTAGGATTTGAGAAGGAAATAGTAAACACGGTCGTAAATAATAAAATAAGAAAAAGATGAATGTCAAATAGTATAAACTGTAGCAAGTCAAGAGTTTTGAAATAGTGTTTACTGTAATTAATTTGAGATTTTTAAATAGTATTTATTGTAACTAGATATGATTATTATAGTATGACATTGAAACGATACTTGGGAAGTAAAAAGAATTCAAATTTGAGAGTGAGATAGGTTAGTTAAAGAAGAGAGAGAGAAGGGTAGGAATAGGGTTGGGCACAGTAAAAGAGAAGAGAAGGGGGAATGGTCCATTTTGTCGAGTGAAAGGTCATTATCGAGAGAATGGGAATGGGAAAATAGAGTTTAAAATGAAAAGAAGATGGAAAAGGAAAGGGGAAGCAAAGAAGCATAGAGAGGGGGGAAGAAAACAAAAGTCGAAGCAATATGTATGAGTGTTGGTGTCTGTGTATGGCTGCATTTATGAAACCAACCAACCTGAACCAACATCCTTATTATATTATCAACTCTATATTTATTTGCTTCAAATCTACCACCAACCACTCGCATTGAATTCAGCAGAGTTTCAAAATCATGGAAACAAGAATGGAATGGGTTTTTCTTTTTTCCTTTTTTTTTATCATTATCAATATTTTGTCTTTGGAATTCGGTTTGGTTTTGTTTTTGTCTGATGTAATAACACACAGGAAACAGAAGTAATGCAGAGAAGAAAGAAAAGAGAGATGTGCTGTAGCCACTGACACCAGCCATGATTGAATCACGGGGATGAAGGAGGAGAGGATCCCCCAAATCAACAATTCTTTCCACGGTGACCATCCCATGATCGATTATCAAATCGATTTAGTAAAACTTTAAATCCATCTTCACTCTCGACTGCTAAAAGTTGATTGATCAATTTAATAAAATATTTTTTCTTTCAATTTCTCGATTTAGAATTTTCCAAAATCGACATCAACTCACCTCTCTCGTTCTTCGATCGACCGATTTTGCTTTGGTCGGTCCATCTTGCTTACTGCTAATTCTCTCTTTTCTTTGCTTATCGATCTCTAAACTAAAAGGTGTTTTGGAAAGTTGAATTGATTATCATAGTTAAAGTGGTTATTTAATCTAGAAATGTCTACTATTTTAATGAATTGTAGTAGTTTATATAAATTACTTTAGTCTTAGTTAATGAGGATGAGGGAAGGTAAGTAAGAAATGGTAAATACAATAACAAAGATGAATTTGAAATAGTAATATTGTAGTTAACTGTGAGTTATAATTATTACAAACACCGACTATTAATTGAAGTCCAAATATGGAGTGAGTTCTCACTCACTTTCAAGTTTAGGGGACTCAAATAGCCCGAAAGAGATGATCATTGATATAGTCGCAAACCATTGATATCAGTTGTCTGTTGAACTCAACAAATACATCACATGACACCTGTACTGGAAGAGTGGTGTTGATTTCATTAAAAAAAGAAATTCTCCTAGATAACCCCATACATACATACATATATATATATATATGTATGTATGTTATAAATTATAGATCATTGAAAACTTGAAACTAAAATCACTAATTAAAAATATTAAGAACCAAATAGCCTTGTATTCTTTAAAATTCTGAATACCAAATGCCAAATATGTGGGATTAACCAAGATTCCCTTTCCTCTTGGCTCTTAAGCTTACACATTGGGTTTCCCAGCATCGAGGACACTGCCGTATCATCCCCTTCCAACCTCCCCTATCTTGTCTCAAGATTACTGCCCAGATCTTATCATCACCACCCCCTGATTTTATTCTCCCCCTCCTTACTCCACTCCTTCCACACTTTATCCTATAAATTTTCCACCACTAAATAATAATCACACACATATCCACCACATAAATTAATTCCTATACCCCCACATTGCACTGCATCACATAAAACCTCTCACTCATAATTTTCATATCTCCAAGCAATAATAACATGAGAGAAGTTTCGTAAACCAAAAAAAAAAAAAAGTGATTTATCTTTCTTACTTATAAGATTAAATGCATTAATATGTCGTCGTGATAAAGCACTTTGTTATAAAAATTCCTAAACGCACTTTATACCTTAGTAATGTCAAAAAGTTTTGATAAATCATTCCTTCAACGTGTTGTTAGATATCGATAGTGCTATTTTATACGCTAACATAACACCATTGTGAAAAAAAAAATAGACAATTAATTCAGCAGGATGGATAGCTACACAAACTGCCCATCATGCCACATTTGAATCCCATTACCAAAATAAACTATATTAGAAACATAGTCGAAAATTGGTAATTCATTTTCTTAAATTTTAATGCCAAAAAGATATAATATATTATCATAATTTTATATCACCTTTTTCTACATAAGGTGGGGATATTAGCGTCTGTATCATCCGACTCCAATCATGTAGAGTTGCTTTTAATAATTGATTTATATATTCATTGGAGCTAAAGTTTAATTAGAAGGTACACAATCAACTATTTTTTAAAAAACAATATCTACTTTTCAAAAAAAGAAAAAAATCAAGAATATTTAAATAATCATTTTAACTGTATAAATAATTTTAAACTGTATAAATATATAATAAAACTCCATGCTTTTTCTAAGTCGATTGGTGTTGGAGGCTAACTAAAGTGATAATATTCCACAAATTATTATTTATTTTTCAATTTTTTTAATACTAAATAATGATTTTTCCACGGCAGATGGTGGAATTAACTATTGGTCGAGTCTTGCAAGGATTAGGAAATTTGTTATTATCTTCTTTCTAGACCAAATCATTGCTGGACTTTGAACATTCAGAGCAAACTCACAAAATTTGAAGAAGAAACACATGAGACATTTAACCTACAAATTGAGATTATGCAAGTGATTAACAACAAAACTAATTTAGAAATCTACTGATAATTGTTTTTTTTAAATACTGAGCTTATAAACCCCTTTTTAAAAAGTAGAAATTAAATCGATTATTTCTTTAACCGTCGTGAATTGGTCCAATAGTAAAAAGGAGCCATTGTCTAAATGACTATGAAATCACAAGTTGAATTTATGATGGTTACCTACTTAGAAATTCATATTCTATAAGTTTTTTTTCACACCCGAGATACATAAGCTAGCTCAAACACTCACATGTATAAACAAATACATGATTCCTTTAAGAAAAATAAGCAAATCATTGTAAACAAAATAAGCATACTTTTCCAAAACAAGAAACCATATAACATCAAATGGCCTTAATGAGCCAATTCAAGCCTACTTTGACATAAGACACCAATTAATATTTCAAATAAACGTTTGATTTCCACCCATTGAACATGGAAAAAAAAAGGCAATTTAAGAATAAAAAACATGATGAATAACAAACTACTTTCATTATTTTTTGGAGAATAATTACTTTAATGTTTGACAATTGACATGCTTTCCGTTTTTGTTTTAGGGTTTTTTCCAAATGTTGAAAAAGAATTGTTTTTTAACCACTGAAAAAGTACTCTCGAGTCTCAACACACAATCTTAGCATGTGATTTTGTTTATTCTAGATTATGAATTTATTTATCCCAAAAACTATGCGAACTTCAAATTTTATAACATATTTCTCTACCACCTATTCAAACATAAATTGAAGCTTCTAAACTCATAATCATGGAAGACTAAAGTTTTGAACACTATTTTGGTGTTTGGATTTGGATTCAAGTAGAATTGGCTTAATATATCCAACTTATGTTTGGTTTTGGATTCGTCAAGTTTAGGGTTTGATGAACAAGCTAACAAGATTCAACAGTACACAAACCCACTCCTTTCAAACTTATTTTCTCACGGTTTCACGATCAAATTAGTAACTTTTCAAACTTTCAATCCAAAGAAAAAAAGCTTCCGAGACCCTCTAGCCTAGACAATCTTCCTAGACCCTCTTGCTGACCTTAAATGTGGAATTTGGACCCTAGATAGTTGAAAATTTTCTGTACTACAGTAGTATGAAAAATTCTTAATACTATCTTCATTTAGCGTCACTCAACATGTATTTAAAATAGGGCTTGGACGAGATCCATTGAAATGGGGTTCACAAATATTTATGAAAACAAACTTTTAAGAAAGTAATGGTACTTCCCTAATACTAGAAAATTCTAGTAAATAGTAGGTACCCACATGAGTCAAACATTCTAAAATGACCCACTACCCTTCGTTTAGTCTAATGTTCATTGGGGAAAATATTCATGTGGTCTTTACTTAAATCTAGGAAAGGACTTTCATGTGGTTCGTTCCTTGGCCTGGTGTGCAAAAATTCCAACAACTTCCGTGTTCCATGGGGAAACGTGTATGACATTTTGTTTGTAGGGACGACCACTAGAAAACTTCACTTACGCATGCTTATAAGCAGCTAATTTTCTTTCTCTTTCTTAACTAAAATTCAGGATAGTTGACCAAAACAAGTTGAATTTCATTCAAAGAATCAGGCAGCAAGCAAGCAGTAAAAATCACAACATTTTGTTATTGTTCAAGTGGGCCTTACACTTTTGTTCACTGCACAGCTCTCGGTGGATACTGGATGGGATTCCCACACTGTTTTCAATGATTGCGAGCCGTTGTGGTTAAAAAGTGGATATCTGCCGTAATGAAAATGTCTGAAAGCCAATAATTATAAAAAAAAAATAAAAAAAAATTCAACAGTTATTATTTATTTATTTTTTTAACTTTACCTGAGAATCCCCAATTATGGTCCGGCGGTGGACGTCAGAGAGAGGAGTTCATCGCTGGCTGCTGCATTTGGAGCCTCAACAAATCTACTTTATAATCCTGCATGAAGAGAATCTGAAAAGGCAGTTAGAGAACAAAAGAATGAATGCTTGGAATAAAAAAGTTAAGACTCATTTTGCTGCAATCAGCCATGTTGCTGGTAGCTAATATTCTGTCACATGAATGCCAGATTTACTGCTGCTTCAGACAGTAGTTTGAATGTGTTTCTGAATAAAAAAAAATCATAATTTCCAAATATATGCAGAAAGTGCTAGTGCTGCTGCTAGTAGATGAATCATGAATATTTACTAGTCAAATCTATAAAAGCAAACTAGCTAGCTGTGATTAATTAGCACCCCTTGAGAATAAATTAATCAGCCTATCCAATAATCAAGTGGCAGGTAAAACAAAGTTGTCCAAGTTTGAGGCCTGGGACAAGGTAGTGTCCACACAGGACGGGGTTACATAACTCAAGAAATTATAGAGATTCACTGTTGATAAACATGATATTGGCCCAACTAAGTCATATACAGGATGAAGGTTGAGATTAAGGGAAGCCGTGGAAGGGTTGCGTTGTTCTGTGTATCTTTTGGAATTTCAAAGCAAAAATGATGAGGGGATTGACTATGGTATTGTGATGCCGATGCTTTGTTGTCTCTTCCCTGCTCTTCTGCCATGTGGCACACACTTTAAGAATTAAGAGAACAAACAGATTAGTTCGACTCCATTTAGTCAGATACCGAGACTAACCCCTTTTGGAATATCAGATATACCATAACCAACTATCAAACAAACTGAAATTGAATTGAATCGACCTACTAAATAAAACTTAACCGATCAAACCATGTCCATGGTTGATTTTTCAGCTTGCTATGCATAAACTCTCTCCCTACTTTTCCAATCAATACACACACCAAATTTAATTTAAAGTTCCAATGCAATGGACCCACTATGCAAGATTCACAGAGGTTCGCACATTCAAATTAATTTCAGCTTTCTCCATGCCTTAAGATTTATCCAAAGAATCGATAATTGCTCAGCCTTGCGCCCACATAAAGACATTAGTGTCTATATAGCATAGTGAATTGAAACTTGATGAGGGGAAGTCCTACAATAATAAGATATGCACCCTAATAAGGACTGGGCGGAGTGCAATAACTAGTTTTGAGGTATTGATGAAATGACACCAAGTGCTCCAATACGCTGGTATTCTACATCATTTCAAAATTTATGATAGAATGGCCCATAGAGATTATATTGTACTCATTAATAGTTTCAAACCATCACTTGCATGTTTGTAATTTAGGACAATTTTTTTATAAACAAATTATTTGAATATGATTCGACTATATTTGGTTTAGAAAATAAAAAAGGAAAATTTCGAATTATAGCTCCCGAACAAGAGTAAGACAACCTTCCTAAGGATGTGTAACTCCTCAAATTGCTTCATAGTTGAATTCCACAAACCATCCCAATCTCATAGAGGACTTCAAAGTGCCTCCTTTTCATTATCTTCCAATTCTAAGCTTATATACATCACTGTACTCCTCCAAGTAGTAAACATCTCCATGACAACAAGCTTTAGTAACGTTATTGAACAATTTCATAATGAGCACCATTTTACCATCTACTTGAACTTAATAAAAGCACAGATGGATCCGTAAATAAAGACATATTACGTATCTACATTAATTCAAATCATGAATAACTATCTTCCACAAGTTCCAACTATCCAAGTACATCGAACTTCGAGAGTCACTCCACCATATATAGCACTCAAAGCTCCACGTGGGGAAGGTTAGTTTGCTTGAAAAAACCAATCATTTCTATTAACAGACTTAACCATATGGTGTATTTAAAATTACACAAAAGACAGTAATATAAGAAATGCGATTTGCGATTGGCGATTTAATCTAGACTGTGAAAATACATTTTATCCAAAGTGATTTCGTTTATAATACTATACTTTGAGCAGCCAACTTATTATGAAAATTTATAGTTTACACAGGTAGTCCCCGATGGCACAAAAATAAACAAATAAGGTTGGGGAAAGCAGGTAAATTTTCCAAACCTTATTTCTGCCACACTGCATATCTACGGCCAAAGGTTGCAAGAGTCCATTCCGTACCAGGACACCAAGAACCATCTCCGATCTTCATGCACAATTTCTCCCCAATTATTGCAGAATAAAGATCTGATCGTGCCTCGAGGATCTTCACAGAAGACCGACTGTTGATGTCTTGACGTTTTCGAATGTCTATCTGCACGAAAAAGAGAAATAAGTACCATGAGAAGTTTGCTTGAATAGAAAATAATAAACTCTATGAAGCATTATTGACTATGCAACCTACTAATTTTACTATCTCGCCGTGCACTGAGTCACCCCAATCGTAAAAGTGGTCATAAAATACTGTTGGTATCCCTGGGTGCGTGAGAATATATGCATAGCCCTGCAGCGAATACCCAAAGCTCTAGGAATAAAAAAATAGATACATGATGGAGAAGTTTTAAACTGGAAGGCAAGTGACGACTCTAGGCCAACCATAAAAGTAGTTCGGGTAACAATTGTAAGGCTAGAAAATAATTATAAAGCTCTTTCAATAAAATTCACCCAGAAACATCAAAATTGATCGCTTAGTGTGCTGAACAGTTATATCCATAGAATTCGCAGCTAAAAGTAGGAAACTAACTTCAAATGTAGACAGATTATTCGGCTGGAGTCGTACATAGGATCAATTGGACCAAACAATTGAAAGCTTCCAAAACACACAACGAATAATGGGGACTATCTGATGGGGTAATTAGACTTTACACAACGAATAATTGGACCAACAATTGAGAGCTTCCAAAAACCACGAAGAAGCCACAGCACAGCAAGAATAAGACTACAAGCAATAAAGAGATTGCAAATGGAATGATATGCCACACTTGTATACCTCCATGATATGGTCGGCAGGAAAAGGCCAATGGGCCTGCAAGAACAATGGTATGCTGAGGTTAGTGGAGTCACCAACATTCTAATGGTACAATTTCTGTCACTATAAATGTTTCAAGAAAATACAAATGAAGAATTATATAGTTCATTTGCCAAGCAAGTCGAGTTGCATTAATTGTCATGATCTGCTAAGTCAATATCTATACTTGAAAGCACACTTAATGCTTGCTTTCAACCTAGGGAAAAAAATTAATTATGAGTTTCCACATAATAATCTAAAGCTATCTACTTATTAAGTGCAGAGTTGGATTGCTAGAAGCCTAGAACTATTTATATTTTAATTAGTTCAATTTGAACAAACCTACATAAAAGAAAGCTTGGCCAATAAATCTCAGTTACATGTTGCAAAAACACATACGCATCTTACAAAAGATAATAGCAACATAGACCAAAAGAACAGAGTCCAGTAGCTCTTCTGTTAACATCACATTTGGCCATATAGAAACCGTAGAACAACCAGACATTACAACTTCATTCAGGTCTGCGTCGATACTTCTTTTCTCCATTGCTTCCTATGACATATTTCATGTATGGTCTGGTCACACTCAATCCCCAATACACGGCATGACTTCCAAACACGTGTTTTCAAATATTAATCCAAATAAAAGGACATGGATACATGGTCAAGTTGAAACAATTTTATAACGTACATGCAGAATGAGCAATGAAAACAAGTGTTGAAATTTGTCAACCAATAATTTCACAAATTGATATGAAGACGCGGTACCTGTGTTGAACCAGTATCATGGTTTTCTAAGAATGTCACAGCCCTCGAAGGCCACCATCCCATCACACCTGGTGGCTTTCCTTGACAGTCACGCAGACGCCATAATTGTCCTTTAACAGCTTCCTACAAGCAAAATTAATTATATTATGTTTATTACGAAGCAAACAAGGAAACAAATGCATGTTAGTCAAGCATTGTACTAGCAAGAGCAAATATTAACAAAACCCAAACTTCACTCAATAAAGAAGGAGAAAAGAAGCAAGTGGAAAGAGTTGTGAAGAGTCAAACATTGTAGATCTAATGATCTAGAGGGAAACAAAAAAACCATGACATTGCTGTCACTTCATCCTTTCTATTTTAAGTAATTAAGATTTGAGGTCCGTAGTATTACAATTTGGAGGAGGGAAGGGAGTTAGCAATGGCCTTACACAACACCAATACCTGAAGCACTCCCTTAGTTGTAAAATCAAAAGCAGCTGAAAGTTGTCCTGTGCCATCAATCCAATTTATTATCCGTTGTCTATGTCCATCTGCATTTAGAGTTGTAATCATCACTATGGAACACATGAATTGATAAGACGAACATAGGATATTATTCACAGAAAAAACCATTAAAAAAAACTAAAATTCCAGAAACTTGAAAACACGAATTTATCAACACAATGCATCATCATGTTACCTTGATTATAGTCCAAGTCATGGCCATTATAATTACAAGAATCCCAATACTCCCCAATAGAAAACATTGGCTTTGCTGCTTCAATATATTCTTTCACGAATTTTGCAGAAAAACTGATAAAACGTCAAAAATAAAAACAGACAGCAAATGTATGTTATATAACCCATCGAAGAACTCCTTACAAGAAAAGACAAGGCGAACTTTGAGAATATGATAAAGTGAAATTTTGAAACAGAGGAGGGATATTGTCATTTCCAGAACAATTTATCCTTGAACCTCCGTAACTGCCCCAGCCTCACCACAATATTACACACACACACAAACAGAGAAGGACAACATTACCCCCTGGCAAAATCAAAACGAAAATCCTGAAATCCAACACTACTGCGTAGCCACTTCAGCCATGCTATGATATCTCTACGGACAAAAGGTTGGGTATGATCAATGTTTGGAACCCCATGGAAGTTGTCACCAGTGCTACGATTGCCCTACAACAGACACCACAGAATAAAGACGAAAGGCTTTCTGATAATTATGAGCTTACTTGGAATTTGTAACAGAAAAATACCAGGCCACCAGAACATGAGGTAACAGCATACTCATTCCATGGCAATGGTATTCCATCAAAACGATTTTGCATTCCTCCATGTCCTACAACAGTCCCAACACGATGATTGATGACTATGTCAGCAATTGCTCTAACCTTCCACTGCTTCATTTTCTGAAGTAAAGCTTTCAGCATGTCCTCAGAACCGTATGAAGAGTTTAGGGAGTAAAGGTTCTGAGGGAGGTAACCTGAAATTGTAAAGAAAATATCAAGAGTTATGCACGCATATACATGAAAGGAACATAAAAATTCAAGTGAATTTGTTCCTTTGACCTTGAGGAGCAATGGAATGAGTTGGAGGCGGCAACCATGCAGAGGTAAATCCACTTTTTGCGATATCATGAACTTTACACTCTAGATTTCCCCACCAATCACATTTATGAGATTCCCAGTTGAAAGCCTGTAATTACAATGGAAATTATGAGTGCAATTTCTCTCATAAGTTTAACATGACCTGGAGATTCGATCTAAAACATTGACAGTCCTGAAGTTCTCCAACCTCAAATTCTAACCGATTTACATTAAAAGAATCAACAACATAGATGATGAATTTCAAACGGCAAACTTTTTGTCTTTTCATTGTTTCCCGAAACTTCGCGTCAATTAAGAGCAACATAATATTTTCCAGCTGACCTCTGCTCTAGAGAAAAATCAGAAATTGTAACCTCTACCTGGAAAAGGATTTCTCTTCCATTGCGTATCACTGCCCCTACAGGTGCCATAAAGAAACACTGAAATTAGTTAAATGAGAAGATAATCTCAAACAAAAGAAAATTTACATAGCAGAAAACCAGCTCTGATTTCAAGCCGTCGTGTACCGATCCTTTCCACAAACCACAAATTTTATGTCAATTAAAAACAAATACTGCTCAACGTACTCATACCGAAGAAGCATATATTTCTTTTCAAATTTCTTATCCCTGAGTCAAATTTTAAGCATCATGAAGCATTCCCTTTGGTTAGTTAGACCCTAGCAAATGTATTAGAATTTGAAGGCACTTCCAAGAGAGGTATGATCTTTTGACAAACACTTAAGATTGACGTGAGCATACCATGATGTGAAATTTAATGTCAAAACAAAGAAGAAACCATACCAGTATCAGTCTGTTTGTAGCTTTCATCAAAAACCTGGATTCCAACATAAATAAGTAATTTGTAAATCATAATGTATGTTCTAATTTCAAACAAATTTATAACTAAAAGCATATCACATGATGCAGAAAATTCATCAAGGAAACAATTGCCAAATTAAACAAGAAGCACTTGTGAAAACCTTGTCATTATCATGGTCACCCATAATACTTGGGAGAAACTTGTGAAAACCTTGTCGTCTTGGTTGCAGAAGATAGGGTCGTCCTAGTCCTACAACCAAAATAAAAAAAGCATCACAATCTGCAAAGTGTAACCTCATTCATATTGTGTGGTCTTAACTTCATTATCCAGATGGCCACTCGAACAACGAAAAAAAAAACTAAGGTAGCGAGCTAGAATTACAACAGAATACTTAGTGACGTGGTGGGGACAATTCATGGGTCTAGCTTCATTTTGAGAATCTATTCCTCAATTTCAAACTGGAAAACCATTAACACTTCTTAAACTGTCTAAATCAACTTCTAAATAGCTATGCAGCAGATGCGTTTTTCACAAGCTTGACAATACGAATTAATCAGCTGAAATCACAGTTTCAGATTGGCGCGAATACATTTACCGCTGAAAAATTCAAGAACGAGATAAGATCAGCTAGTAAGAATCTTCAATTCAGAAGGAATAGAAGAAGAACGCAATTACAACAAAAGATGCTTTAAGAGTGATTCGTCGTGTATACATAAGGCGATCATGAATAGAAGTTACTTAGCAAATGATGAAAAACGTTACCAAGAAGCAATCAATTCCGTAATTGATCTGCAGCCGCGTGGGCTCGCGATTCTTCGGTAGAATTAATAGAAGGGGTGCGGGATGTGAACTTCCGTCGCTAACCATTTTGCAATGGCTTAAGCGTTAAGCAACAGTCAGTTTCATGGAATACTAACAATGGGACGTCCGATTGAATGTATGATAATTAGTGATTCACGATATTGCCCTTGGATTTTTTTTTTATTGGTTTACATCTATTTTTTGTTTTTTTTTTCTATTTTATAAATTTGGTATTTTGTTCTATTTTGTCCATAATTTTATTTTAAAAAGACCTGTTTTAGTCCGTCTATTAGCTTTCTAACACAACAGTGGGATGTATTTAATTTCATGCATTTGTATTAGAATTAGAGATAATGTCATGTCTGACCCCTTTGAGAAGTGAATTGAAGAGGATCGAACAACAAAAAACAATATGAAGTTATTAGAGGTGGCCATCCTAATAGCAAAAACCGAACTGTTTTTAAAATCGAATAAAAAATTTAATGAAATCGAAATATGCGATTCGATTCGGTTTTACATTCAAAAACCAACCTTGAAACCGAACCAAACCGTTGTTAACTAATGTATATATTATCCATATATTTATATATTTAAAAAAATAAAACCAAATTTAAAACAGAATCGCTTTTAATTTAAATAACAAAACTGAATTTAAAATCGAACTGAACCGAATTATTTATTATTATTTTTTAAAAATACCAAAACCAAATTTGAAATTGAAACAAACCGCATAAATACGGTTTGGTTCGGTTTCATATATATATATATATAAATTTTAAAATTTTCAATTTGATCACTAAATCGAGCCGAACTGTTTTCAGCCCTAAAAGCCATCAACAAAAACGAATGACAACAAACGAAAATGATTCACATTAGCGTTAAACAAAGAAGAAGTTAAGAAGAAGAGAACAAGAAGAAAACAACACATAGTTAAATAGTTTGAGCTTCATCGTTTATTCGATTAATCAAAGGAAATTACAAGATAAGTCTCTCTAATCTCACAAACTCCGATACTTTTATCTAACCCTCAAAATGAGTAAGTAATGGGTATTTATATAGAAAGATACATGAAGTAAGGAGGGTTGTGAGATAAGTTGGGTTTCAACCGACTCCACCGTTAATCATTTAATAGACAACCCACCCGACTAAATTATGAGCCACTCAACTATATCCGAGAGAAATGAAGTTACATTTCAAGATGTGACTATAAATCATTTACTCTCCAGTCTCCAAAACGAGACTATCCCCTAAACCTCAAACTTCATAAATATTATCCTAGTCTATTTTTTAATTATGAGTTGCATAGTATTGGAACCATCATGGTTGACTACAAAATCAGACATAATCTCAATAACTAATTATGGATTCAATTCACGATGGTTATCTATTTATGGATTAATTTTCTACGGGTTGATTTGATATATAAGAAACTTTTCTATGCTACGGTGGATCAAACTCATACTTACCTATGTGCTACCAAATTAATAGAACCATTAAGGGCATGGATTAACATAGATATTTTTACAAATTTAGAAACTTCCAAAGCTATTTTCAGGACCTTAATAGAATTTAAGTCGAAAGTTATTATTATTATTTTTTTTGTTAAAAAAAAAAAAAAAAAAAAAAAAAAAAACTATCGTTGAGTTGGAAGTTACTAAAATCTGTTGGATGGGATGGTCTCTAAAACCCTAATGTCTACTTCAGTCCGTTCGCCTACCTGACTAGAATGGAAGAAGAACCGCCAACTGAAACCAGAAGGTCACCGCCACAACCGCTGATCGAAGAACCCGACCCGAAGAAGCTCAAAATGTCATCTACAACCACCACCTCCGACGACGAATATGTCAATTCCAACTCTGAGGCGCCGAAGAAACAAAGGTACAAGCGCCGCAAGGTCGCCATTTTTTTTGCCTACTGTGGCGTCGGTTACCAAGGGATGCAGAAGAACCCTGGCGCTAAAACCATTGAAGCTGATCTTGAAGAAGCCCTATATCTCGCCGGCGCTATCCCGGAGCAGGACCGAGGGCTCTCGAAGCGTTATGATTGGGCCCGCTCGGCGCGCACTGATAAGGGCGTGAGCGCCGTGGGTCAGGTCGTTTCCGGTCGCTTCTACATCGATCCGCCAGGTTTTGTTGATCGTCTCAATTCGAATCTTTCGCCTCAGATTCGAATTTTCGGGTACAAGCGCGTCACAGGGTCATTCAATGCGAAAAAGTTCTGCGATCGGAGAAGGTATGTATATCTAATCCCTGTCTTCGCTCTCGATCCCAATTGCCATCGTGATAGAGAAAGTGTGAAGGCTAGCTTAGGGTCTGATAAGGAGCTTGTGAAGTGCTTAGAGTGCTCTGAACGTGGACGCAAGGTCGAAGGCTTGATGGGCAAGCGCATTTTCGAAGTAAAAACTGCGATAACTGAGTCAGACATTTCGTCGAACACTGTTAACGCCATTGAAGTTTCTGATGTTCAAGCAAATGGGGTTTTGGAGGACAGTGCCACGACCTCTGATTCTAACAAACAAACGAGCGTTTTAGTAGAAAACATTGCTACTGAACTCAATGTTGCAAGCGAAGATACTGCAAAAAGAGAAAGCAGCGAAATGTCTGGATTAGGGAACGATGTAGAGATTGTTGCAAGCAAAGAGAGCGTTAATGGGAAAGAGAAATCTTCAGGGTGCTTCAAGTATGGCGAGGAGGAGAAGGCTAGGTTCAATAGAATTTTGAAACATTATGTGGGAACTCATAACTTCCACAATTTTACTACTAGAACAAAAGCAGAAGATCCTGCTGCCCGTCGATACATTATTTCGTTTGATGCGTCTACAACCGTCATGGTTGAAGGCATTGAATTTGTGAAATGTGAAGTTGTAGGGCAGAGCTTCATGCTTCATCAGATCCGTAAGATGATGGGTCTTGCTGTGGCAATCATGAGGAACTGTGCTCCAGAGTCATTGATCGAGAAAGCTTTGCAAAAGTAAGCAATTTCCATTTTCAACAACGATTTGAACTGATTTGATTTGATTTTCATCTGTTAATAGAAAAGAATAGAATTGGATTTCATCTACTTTTAGTAATCAAAATTCAAACACAGGGATGTAAATATCAATGTGCCCACTGCACCTGAGGTTGGGCTGTACTTAGATGAGTGCCTATTCACATCATATAATCAAAAGTGGAAAGACAGTCATGAAGAGGTATCAATGAAAGCATACGAAGAGGTAGCAGAAGATTTCAAAATGAAGCAGATATATTCTCACATAGCTTCCACAGAGCATAAAGATGGAGCCGTGGCCCTATGGTTGCATTCTCTAAATCATCGAAATTATCCAGATTTACGTGTCGTTGATGACGTTGACAAAATTGCTAAGAACACAAGTGTTGACATGGAGACACAAGCTAAAACGTAAAGGTCTTCTTCCACCTTTGCTTTTAAGTTTTAACCGTCCATTTGGATACTTTGAGCAGAAAAGTACTTGTTTTTTTATGATTTAGTGCTTTTTAAATTATAAATCTAATCAGATTATGCATAAATTTTGTTTAAGAAAGTGAGGCAAATCCATTAATTATGTTAAGTTCTGATCACTATCTATGAGTCATGTTTTCGTTATAGACCCCTACTGACAAAGGTCATAATTTTTCTAGAAAACATAGGTCAACCAGAGTCGTTGTAACTTTAAGAATATTAGATTAGAGGTACAAGAGAGGAGCTCTAAAATGTTTTTGCCCAATTCACGTAGAATACCTGCTCTCAAAATTGTACATCGTAGATTGCCTTCAGCTTATATAACTTTTTGAACATCTAATGAAGAATATCTCCAGCAGTTCATTGCCTTCAGCTTAGATTTATCTGAAAAAAAAAGAATGGTTTCTTGCACTTTCTTTTCAATCGGGTCGTGCTCGAGTTCTTCATCGAATAACTCAAGAAGCAGTAGACCACAAAAATTTGGAGAGGTCAACTCAAATACTTGGTGCATTCAGTACTGTGATCCAAATATAGGATTGGCAAGAAAATTTTTAAATATTATCTTGAGTTCAAACATAAAATTCTCATTTGACAATTTAGTATGGACTTTTGGACTGCTGTCTGGCTAATCAAATTAGACGTTCTGATAATCATTTGAGAAACAATAAAGATTTGTAATGAAAATAGAATCATCCATGTAAGTAAGCACTTTATTTGTTGTCCATTTAATCCATTAGTTTTTAACCTCCCTCTTCTAATTAATGGATTCTATTTCCATCAGTTAGTTTGCAAGTCTTTTTCCAAAAAAAGAAAAAAAACAGAAACAAAAACAAAAAGATATAACAAATTAAAATGGAAAAAAAAAAAAAGAGAGAGAGAGAAGCAGCGAACACGTCATCAGCTTGTCTTTCACAACAAATATATCTCCTCAATGAAAGTGTTAGGCCTTAGAGAAAAATGGCCGACTGGACTGAACTCCCGCCCGATCTCCTTCAACAAATCTCAGATTACCTTACCGTCTACTCCGACTATCTCCGATTTCGAGTTGTCTGTCACAGCTGGCGATCGTCGGTCCCCAAAATCCCTTACCGTCTTCCTCCCCAGCTTCCATGCCTCATAATTCCTCTGTACCACGACTGCCGCTGTGGTCTATTCAACTTCTCCGACAACAAAATCCACTTCCTCTACCTCCCGGAGGCTTCTCTCCGGAAGCGCCCGTGTGGTTCTTCTCACGGCTGGCTTACGATCCTCGATGAAACTCCGACGATTCTCCTCCTCAACCCCTTAACCAGGGCAAAGCTCCGGCTACCTCCCCTCTCCACGTTCCCTAACGTCGTCTCTTTCGATTACTCCAGAGTTGGCCGAGAATATCTGATCCGTACACCCACAGGACATATTTACACTAGAAATTTGCGGCAGATGCGCGATTCTTTTGTCAAGAAAATCGTTCTATCCTCGAGTCCATCGAACCAAAACGATTTCTTAGCCGTGGCGATTCTGAATCACAGCGGCGATTTGGCGTTTTGCCGGAGCGGTGGTGGATCGTGGACTTTCGTAGACGACGCACCGTCTGATTGCGAAGATATTATATACTCCGACGGAGTGTTCTACGCGGTGGATAAGTACGGCGTCGTTTCATTGATGGATCTACGTGGTTCGCGCTCTCAAGTTTCACTGATTGGGACGGAGAGGCAATTGGCCGGCGATATACAATATCTGGTGAAATTAGGGCAGGAATTGCTGCTGGTGAGTCGGTATTTGGATATTGTCAACGACGCCATGGATGAGGAACTGATATCTGTAATGTATCGAACGGTACGATTTGAGGTGTTTCGAATGGAATGGGAAGGGCCACGATGGGAGAAGGTTGAAAACTTGAATGAAATGGCGTTGTTTGTTGGGGGAAATTCGTCAATAGCTTTCGCTGCTGCTGATTTTGGTGAAATCTCAGGGAATTGTATATATTACACGGATGATTATTCCGACAGCGATTATCAGGGACAAGGTGAAGAACCGGATATGGGGATTTTCCGATTGTGTGACAAAAGCTTCGAGCCGCTGCCGTATTACTCCGGCGGCTCCCATTCCCGCCGGCGTTTGCTTCCACCCATTTGGGTTACTCCGAATCCTTGTTAATTGTACGTGTACGTTTGTGGTTCGGTTTAATTAAATAATTGCTCTTCGTTATTATTGCTTTTATTTATTTTCGATTGAATCGGTGATGAAGATAAACACAAGGACACTCGTTTCAATTGGAATTTATAAATAAAAGTCTCTGTTAAATAAAATTTGTAATTTTCCCTGGAGTTTCATATATTGTTGATAAACTATTAGAGAATCCTTATTTTATTTTGAAAAGTTCACAGTAATCAAACAAACAAACAAACAGGGGGATTTGGGTTGGTTTTTCGCAAATTTTATTTAATTGGGAGAAAATTTTTCTTCAATGGATGGAAGTTTCTTTTCTTTAACTTTCCCTCTTGGGCAGTGTCGTTTTTCCTCAGCGTTGGCTACCATGTCGGACGAGTTCTTAAGAATAAGATCGATAGGTTGACATAGTATGTCGAGTATCAATAAATTTGTGATTCGAATAGGATCCTCCACACAATGGTGGAGAATTGGCAAGTGAGAAAAATGTAATTGTTATAATTATTTGTGTTATAACCTAGTTTAAAATTTTTTGGACTAAAAGATTATTTTCTTCTAAATGACAAATAAATATAGTAAATATAACATATCATAAGTCTACAAGTTATTAACTTGGGTGACCATAGCAATTCTTTTGTCATTTTTAAAATTATTGACCATATCAATTCTTTTGTCATTTCTAAAATTATTTCAAATAATGCTTTTGATAATTCCAAATTAATTTTGATGTAATAAAAAGTGCACTTTTTAAAGTTTTTTTGCATTATTAAATACAAATTAGGAATTATGTTGAATATTACTTAAATGAATTTTAAGCATCTTGAAATCACTGCTAAATATGCATTTAGCCTCTCATTCATTTGCTATTAAGTATTCATAACAAAAAGTGAAAAATCTTAGGTCACGTCTAATAACCATTTAGAGTCGTTTGCTAACTAGTCCCTTTTTATTTTTTCGTTTTTAGTTTTTGAAAATTAAGTTTATAAAAGTCAATTTTCACCTCTAAATCTTTTGCTTTTATATCTACTTTTTTTCATAGTTTTAAAAACTCAAGTCAAAATTCGAAAAGTAAAAAAATATATATATATAGCTTTTGTTTTTGGAACTTGACCAAAAATGCAACTCTTCTACTTAAGTTAGTACAAACCATGATAAGAAAATGAAATGAAATATACTTGTTTTTAAAATAAAAACAAATTAATTGATTATCAAATGAGAACTAGCTTAAAGTTATTTTATTTTTAATTATCCTTCTTTTCTCACGTTTTTTTAACATGGATTTCACTTTTTCATAAAAAGTTGAATTCTTAGATAAAATCAAAATAAAAAACAAGGTTTTAATTATTTTTCTCTAGTTTTCAAAATTTGAATAGATTTTCTGAAAACATTTAGGGAGAAAGTAGACAAGAAAAATCAAATGGTTAGTAAACAAAATCTTTGAACATTTCATTTTTTATACTGGGAATTGTTTGTGTACGCTTTTGTTATTAGTTAGAGGATTGTTTCTTTCTTTAGCTATTACTTTTACCACTGCATGCTCATTTAGTGTCATATTACTACAGTAATCGAAAAAAAAAAAAAAACATAAGCAAATGATCATTGAAATTTGGATCGAACGTTTTAGGTCCAATTTGTAATACAACTCTTATTTTTGTTTTAACAATTTTCAATCCAATTTTTTTAATACCGGGTTCACGCTTCACAATCTCATTTTCGTTCTATCTTCGATTATTCACACTTTCCAACACTCATTTGATTCCTAGTAATTTTGTTCACATTTCATCTCTCCAAACAATTCTTAAATATTTAATATGTTCTTGAACTTTCAATTCTTGTATTTAATTACAATATAACTCACAATTTTTAATTCAGTATTCAGTGTCTAATTAATCATTAATCTTTTATGATATTTTTAAAAAAATTATAAATCTCCTAAACATAAATACATAAAAAATATGCCTCTAATTAATAAATTCTACACATATAATAAAAAATGAACTTTTTCTACCCTTCGAAAGCTCTCAATATTATTGATTTAAACTTGTAATTTACATTAAAACTATATCACTATGGCTATATTTACTTTTTTTAGGATTACAATTTACATGTTGGACTTATAAAATTATAGTTTATAAGTTTATTAATTATAGTAGTGAAAAAAATAAAAATAGAAAAATAGAAAAAAATAAATAGGGTTTGTTGGTTTTGGGAAAACAAAGTTTTTTGTTGAAGAAACAACACAACAAAATAACTTCAATCAAACATCAGATTTTATGAAAAGTGATGGGACTCTCAAAATATGACGTACAATTCCTTCTGCTTAGAAGGCTCATTTATGTCTATTTAATGTATTTATTTATTTATTTATTTATTTATTTCCCATAATAGTTAAGATAAAGAGACTTAAAGGTAATTACTAATTAGGCACGTCAGAGAAGTGCATTTACTATGAAAGTCCCAGATTTTATTTCGAACTCAATTATTTAGTCAAGTGTCTAATAAAAGTCTCAGCTATCTTCAAATCACAAATTTTTCAGTTGTTTAACGTTTGTCTAAAGTCATTTTTAGGTAATTTCATGTTTTTTTTAAAAAATCTATTATAAAAGCAGTTTTTAAAATTAAAAAAATAATATTGCAAAATTTTGAAAGGACTACCTAAAAGATAGGTATACCGTGACTTAAAATATTTGTGTCTTAGTTTTTATGATAGAATATAAATTTTGACTGGCTTTATTTTTTAGTGGGATTAATTGGTAAATGTTTATTATGAACTTAATTAATTAAAGAAAATAGTATTAAAAAAAAAATCTTTATAGATGGTAATAATTAAAACTATTTATAAAATATAGCAAAAAAACCTTGAATGAGCTAGTAAGATTTTGATAGATTTTTCTCTATTTTGTAAATAGTTTCAATTTTTTTCTATACTTAACATTAAGACATAAGTTTTAGGTGAATAATTAAAGAAAATAATAAAAAAAATAGAAAAATATTTTAAATGATAAAATTTTTAAAAATATTTACAAATATTAAAATATATATATACAAATAGATACAGATTATTTCATTTGTTAAATGAAAAAGATGTATAATAAAGATACTTAGAAAGGGGCATTCCGAGAATCGAACTCGGGACCTCTCGCACCCAAAGCGAGAATCATACCACTAGACCAAATGCCCTCTTGCCAATATCGTTAATATTTATTTTATATAAATTAGTATTTATTAATGCCACGTGGTATTTAATGGTTGGAAGCAGAAAAAAACGGTTAAAGTATTCTAAGTTTTATAAGTGCGTGAAGGAAATACATTACGAATGCTAACGGTTACTTACAAATTTGAATTTGAATTAATAATGGTTATTGGGTGGTTACCAAAATGATGATATTACTTATCAGCAGTTACTCTTCTAAAATTTACCTTTTAATTTACATTTCCATTAATGAAAAATAAATTGATATATTAATTATTAATCAAATAACTTTAAAATAATAGACTCTTTTTTTTTTTTTGCAAGTTCTGCTAATTTGGCAGACATCGAAAAAATAAAAACAAAAAACAAAAATATAATAACAAAATAAAATAAAAACTGATGTTTTACCATTAATGGTCGATATAAGCATAAATAAGTTCGGCTACTCACAAATGCAAAAACAATAATATTACTACCATTTATTTATTTTAAATATTATTATTATTTTAATTTAATATAATTATTTTGCAAAGGTTTTTTTTTTTTTTTAAATTATTATTATTATACAGCTTATTTAATAAAGAATTTAATCCCCCCTTCAGTAATTTAGCAAAGACAATCAGTACACAGCATTGTCTTATCTCACAGCCTGCTCAACTTAACTCTTAGGGCAAACAAACACATGTACGGAAAATAAATTCAACCTTCCATACATTCTATTTAATTAAAATATTATTTTAGTTCCTATAAACTTTGAACTACTAATATCCAATTATGCATTATGCTTAGTGTCATTTAACAAGAGTAACTCTCATTCTTTTCCATCTATATTGTCAAATGTCTTGAAGGTGTCAACCCCTACTAGTGATCATGTAAGCTACCTCTGGCTTGCCAAATTAATTATAAATAGTGACATTTGGTGGTTTTGTTAAAGCACACATCGAAAGAAAATCCAAATAAATTGTAGAAAGGGGAGGATTTCATAATTTTCTTATTTTGTTATATTTATTTATTTTAATATTATATTTTTTCGATATTCGTATTTCTATTGTGCCTCATTTTTACAACAATACCTAGCTATTATTAACTTTTTCTTTCAAATAGAGTTCACAAATATCTGTTGGAGTTGTAGATCAATAAAATGTTTCACCGTGACCGGAAGATGGAGACATTAATAGCTAAACGATAAAATTTCAATTTTGTAAAGAACAACATCTCTACATTGGTGTTGTTCGAGATGCGTATAAGTATATTTTACCGTCATAAAACAATACAATATCCTACTATCCTACTCGGACAATTTTAACAAACATTATTTTCCAATACAAATTAAAAAAGAAAAAAAGGAAGAAGAGGGTTTTAATGTTGGAAATGGAATCCATTAAATAAAAAGAGTGATGAAAATAAATAGAGACAGCAACAAAAGAAGAAAAAGAGAGTTGAAGGGAAGTGGGAATATAGACCACTCAGTGCAGGTTATGCATGGAGGGACGAAACATGCAGCCAGTGGATAGGGAACCTAACCCCGACCTCAAAACGGGACCCATCTCATCACTTCATATATTCCACCTATTTATTTATTTTTTTATTTTTAAAAATACATTAATTTATAATCCTCAACTTTATGGTTTATAGCAATTTAAAAGACCACCACCATATACAAGTGTATCAATTTTATCCCCTCCATCACATTTTGTTTGGTAAAATCCAGTATGAAACTTATAACTATATGGATGAATCAATTTAGACGTTTAGAAAATAAATTGAAAAACCAATATTTTATGAGGTTTATGTCGATGAAAATTTGTTTGGTAAATAAATATTGTTTAAAAAGGCATTCACACAGTGTTAAGAAAGCAAAATGGAAGCCCCTTTACGTACTTATACTTTTGGTTATAAGTTTAGACCCCAAGGGATACCCATGCTTTAGGGGGATTAGGGGATAAACAAATGTAGATTTGTTGATACGTAGACTTTTACTAGTGTGTTTAAGGCCTAGTCTTTCACTAGTGTGTGTTTTCTGACTCAGCCATTTTATCTAATTAGTTTTTGTTTTCTAGTTGAGCATTTTGTCCAGACGTTATGTCCAACAACCCTGTTCTACCGCGCCTTGCACCTTGCACCAACCATTTATAAACAAAATCTAGAAGATGGTCAATTTTTTTTCAATACAACAACTACAGGGAATGAGATTGAACTTTCGATCTCTAGAGACAAAGTTCACGTCAACCCTAATGAGTCAATCTCACTTTAGCATTTGAATGATAATCAGTTGATACACCTACAAACATTGTGAATTTTGATTGATACAACAAAAAACATTAAAGAGAGCGTACGACCCACCATTTTCACAAATGGAAGCTAAATAACTCGTAACAAATACGGTTACACATTTATCAACAAACAACATATTTTGCTTTCTATCTAATTTGTACTTTTATTAAATAACTTCTATCTCATAATTAAACTCAATACTAAGATAGAATATTTGTTTTAAGTTGAAAAAGAAAATAGTATTTTGGAAGTCATACAATTGGGATTGTGTAGAGTACTTTTGAGTCTAACTTGTGAAATGGTAGGAGTCAATATTATTAACTCGTAGACCCAAAAAAAGTGTAATTCAAATATCTTCCCCCAGAGATATGCTTCAGAAACCCAAAAAGTAGTCCCCAGGTGCATGTCAACGTTCCCTCTCTCTCTCTACACTTCCAATCAAACGACTCAACAATATTACAAACAGATTAAAAATATATATATATTAATTAATCAATCAATTAATTACTTAATTTCTCATTACAAATTTTATTTATTTATTTATTTTCCTTTTTGTTCACTGGTCTTTGCCCAAATTCCTCTCAGAAAAAGCCAATTCTGCACAACAGTTGCCTTTCACGCTTCCAACCATCTTCTTTAATTCCAGCTTCCTCCCTTCTCTCTCTCTTCTTTTAATTTAATTACTTTATCTTGGAAATCATATGTTCTTTAATACCATCATTACTTTTTCTCTTTCCTTTCTTCTTCACTCACTTTCTCTCACTCTCCTTCTTCCTTCCTTCTTTTCTCTGTTTTTCTTTTTCCGGTCATGTCACCGCCGGCCAAAACCAAAACATGGAACGGCGGCCTCGATAAACATTATCCACCCCCACTCGCTACACATGATGAAGTTATTTCAGACCCCATTGTTTTTTGGGACACTTTGCGCCGTTTCCATTTTATGATGAACACAAAGTTCATGTGAGTGTTTTTGTTCTTTTCTAAAGCTTCATAATATGATATTAATGGCGGCTGCATAACCCAAAAGACACCACACTTTTACACTTTTTCCCTTCCCCCTGTTTTCTAATGGCTACTTTTCTCTTTACTGGTTTAATATTTTAAAGGATTCCTGTGATTGGAGGGAAGGAACTGGACTTGCATGTTTTATATTTGGAAGTTACAAGAAGAGGAGGGCATGAAAAAGTAAGTTTTGGGGTTTGAGATTTTGGTTTCAATGAAGCTTTTTGACTGTGTTTTTTCATGGCGGATTTAGGTTGTTGCAGAGAAGAAATGGAGAGAAGTTGGAAGTGTTTTTAAATTTTCTCCTACAACTACAAGTGCTTCATTTGTATTGAGAAAACATTATCTAAGTCTTCTTTACCATTACGAGCAAGTTTATTTGTTCGGCCGGCAGGGCCCCATTTGTGTCCCTCAAGGTCCTTTTTTCATTTTTCTTTCATTTTATCCATTTCCCACATCGGATTTTTTATAGTCTGATTTGGCTTTTGTCTTTCTACTACAGCACCATTTCCTTTTGGTAGCCCTACCAGTGAAAACGAATTGGCTCTAGTGGAATATACTCCCAAAACTACGTCGTTTTCCCCTGGCCCTCCTTCTGAAGGTGACAAACCCCCCCTTTTTTCACTTCATTCACTTCTTTTAATTCCCCTTCGTGGGGTCAAGCAGTAAAAGCTCAACAGTTCTCCACCAATGCCTTGGCTTTTCTATATAACTCAACTTGTTCTACAAATTATTGCCACTCTGACCATTTTTTTCCTTCTAAATTTTCTCTTTTTTGGTTTATGTATATTACTTGTTTTTTCAGTTACCGGAACTATTGATGGGAAATTCGACTGTGGTTATCTTGTAACCGTGAAATTGGGATCTGAGGTTTTAAGAGGAGTTCTTTACCATCCTGACCAGCCACCTCCATCGGATCTCCGACCTCTATCTACCAACGCCATTGTTCCATATACCGGCGGGAGATATCGACATTCGGGTCGACGGCACCGGAGGAGCCGGAGAAAAGGAGATCCGAATCATCCAAAACCGAATAGAAGTGGGTATAATTTCTTCTTTGCTGAGAAGCATTATAAGCTTAAATCTCTGTATCCCAACAGAGAGAGGGAGTTCACTAAGATGATTGGAGAGTCTTGGAATAATCTTAGCCCTGAAGAAAGGATGGTATGTATCTGTTTCATGTTATTTTCTTTTGTTTTTTTCTCTTTAGTTTAAAGAGTTGTAAAGTCATTTTGTTGATTTGATTTGTGTTATAGGTTTATCAGAACATTGGGTTGAAAGATAAGGAAAGATACAGGAGAGAGTTGAAGGAGTATAAGGAGAAAATGAGGCTGGGAACTGATGTTGATGGAGCTAACTATTCAAAACATGGAGACTAGTAACAAAGGAGGATGAGAATTCAGCAGTCTTTTTTTAGATTTTTTTTTTTTTTTTGGGGATCTGCTAAATTTAATATGATATATAGATATTGTATCATATCATATCATATTATATCCTCCTAACTTTACATGGCAAACCATAGGTTCTCTCATATCTATAGTGCTTGGCCACAAGATTTCACAGTCAATTACAGAAATTCACTCTTGGAACTGCCATTTTATGGTTTTGCTTTAAAACCCATTTACATTGACAAAAGTTCAAGAATGTTCATCATAGACCCCTATAAATCTTGAACATAAGATGTTCAATGAAGACCCTTCCATTAGAGGATGAGGAAGCCAGTTAATTGAGCTTGAGAAGAGAGGCTTCATCAGTATTAAAATATGGTTGATTTAATGAAAACAAAAAACATCTTTTAACACTGTCTTACTTAAAAAAAAAACACCCTTATATTCATTTTAAAGTTTGTTAAAGGTATTACCAGAAATTAAAAATGATGTGATTCAAAATTTCGAATTAATGTCACATTTTCTAGGTCATAATCTTATTTGATATTCTTAAGAACATACTCTAGTAGTAGTTTTAAAATGTAAAAAATAATGGTGCAAGTTTCAAATAGTTAAAAGTAGGTGAAATTACAAATTTGATCCTTGGATTTGACGAAAAGTTTGAATTTAGTTCTCATAGTATATAATTAAAACTTAATACCTATGTAAAAACTAGTTATGAAGATTTTATCAATAAACTAAATGAATTTATTGAGTTTTTATCAAAACATAAAAATCAATTTCTAACTTTTCAATAAAATATAAAGACTAAAATTACAAATTTAGTCCTAAATGACCAAAAGTTTAATATATTTTGTGTTTATAATTTAGTCTTGAAGTTAAAACAAGAGAACAGTTGGTAGCAAAGGAGTGATTATTAGAAACAATGGATCAGAAATAAATAGTATCCATAACAATTTAGACTCATAGCAGCTTACATATGAACATCTCAATGATTTAAAGTAAGATCCTTCGTTGTTGGGGTTGGGAAGAAATAGCTTGATTCATTTTCCACCTAAATTAACCAAATTTCTTCACAAACAGTAAAAGGCAAAGCATATGGAGGATTTGGGTTTCCCAGTCTAAGAACAACAAAGAATTTGCTAATCATGTGGACATTGGTTTGCATTTTTACATATCATAATGTTAAATGTACTTGGAAGAGTCAAATTCCTATAAACTCATTCACTTTAAAGTTCATATTCAGTTACAAAAATTGTAATGCGAACTCAAGCTTACTGAATTTGTGTTTAAGACAAACATCCTCCAAAGCATCTGGAAGCTCAAGCACATTTGTTGAGACCATGAAAGAATCGGTGTTTTCTCCTCCTAGAATGTTTTCTGGAATTCTTTGACATAACGTATGGGACAAAATGAACCTGCAACAAGTTTTTTTTCACTGTATATAATGATTGAATGATTCAACTCAGATATATTTCAAGTTCTTCGAACTCTACTAAAAACCCAACCTGAGAATTGTTACGGATTCCAAAATCCTGAAGTACAGAGCTATCATCAAGAATCTTCTCGTTGTGGTGTGCTAAGCAAAAATTTGACCATACGTGTTTCCTGCAAATCCAAAAGCGAAGGAATTGTGATCAATGGACAATGATCGTTGAATGATTGGCTTAGAGACGTATGAAGAAAGAGTACCATGAAATGTGGCGATGCCCCATCTTGGATTGTTCCATCTCGTTTACTTTCTTCTTGAGTGCAAGCTTCAAGTCTTTCAATGTCGCGGAATTCATGATTGGCACATCTAAACCAAGAACAAGATGGTGAATTGAGTTTCAGTTGTTCATACAAGGTGTTTGCGAAAATGCCAGATAGAGAAAGAGAAGGAACATTTGAAAAATGTTTGTACCAATGGCAGTGCCATCGAGCTTAAGGACGGAGATACGCATGGCGCTGCCCAATTCGAGGCTGATGAGAGTGTCGACGTGCGATAGGGTGGGATTTTTGGGGACATCGGCGAGAATAGGATCGTCAAGCAGAGCAGCGAGAGTTGAATTTAACCTAACTTTTTTTACGTTGTTGCTGTGGTAACCTACCACACTCTCTTCATCTTTACTAATGAATTTCGTTGATTCATCTCCGTCTTCCTTCATTGCTACACAATTTTGCTTCCAACAATCTTATTCCATTTGGTTCATATTTATTGAGAACCAAACAAAACACTTCAGTCAGCAGACTATTCTACTTCCAGAGGTTCTTTAAACAAAATATTTGAAATCCCAAACAACAAATCAATCGAAGACTAAAATATTAAACCTCACCTTAAATGGGAAAATTGACCGGACTGGTTCACCGGAGGTGGCGAATCTGACATTCGCTGCAGGGCTCCCGGTAGGTGACTGCCGTTTGGGTCACTACCTTCTCGGCCGGATTCTGTTCACACCGCCGGATCTGCAACAGCAGGGGTTGCCGCCAGTGATGTGGGTGTTTGGAGGAAGAGGAAGGAGGTGGACTCACGAGGGATGGAAAAGAAAATAAAGGGGGCAGTCTTCGAGTTTAGACATAAATAATTTTTTAAGAAAAAGGAAAAAAAAGAAGATAAAGAAAACATTCTTCTGGATAAATTATGTTTATAGCTCAACTTTCTTTCAACACACCAACGGCTTTAACATAGGTTGTACTCTTTATATAATATATATATATATATATATATATATATATAAAAATTGAAATAATATTAATATAAAAAAATAACTTAATGGTAAAACTGTCTTCCAACTTCCTTTGGACCTAAGTTTTTATATTGACATCTATATTTGTTGTACTAAATAAATTATGGTTTTATTATGAATATGTTAAATTAGGTATAATGTAGATGTTCAAATTTCGTGTCAATCGTCAAGCTTCTATTACCCTACGTGACACTCTATATGTTACCTATGTGTAGACCTACACATTATTTGTGTTCATGTAAAGTCACCACCTACTTGTCATTTTACCTATAAAATATTTAGTGAATTTTGAACGATTACATATATTGGATAAAATTGAGGATGGCACTGGCAGAGAGCTTTGAAAAAAAAAAATCATTTAAATCATAATAACCATTGACTTATCTATTTTAGGTCTTGCAAATTCAATTTCTTAATATAAGTTTATAAGTAATAATCATGCATGAATTTTCGTGTTTTTTGTTATCTTGTTTTTTAAAATCTTGATTTTTTTTTTTTTTTTTGGAATTTAGAAAATAAACTGTTCAAATAGTTGCTTGTGAAAATTTTGGTATAGCAGTGTTTTATAGTCAATTTTCTCTCATTTTATTCAGTACTATACTTTGTTTTAAAGAAAAAAAGATAAAATTAAATTAAATTGAAGCTAATTTAGTTTTATATAGACTCTAGTTCAATTTGCTACCAAAAACTGGAAGAAAAAAAGACAGTGAAGGATCGTGTGGTGTGTCCTTCTTGAATACCACAACAAATACACCAAGGTCGAAATATCGAATCTCAATTTTATGAAAAATATTGATATCAATTGAAAATTCGAAAAATTTTATGGAAATTGATTAAAATTGTTATAAGCAGTTAATGAAACTTTGATCTCTGCTTACTTAGACTACAATTTGACCATTTTTAATCATCGTTCTACAGTTATTTAATTGTCTATTATAATTATCTGTGTAAATGTTAATGCGATAGCATAAATTTTTAAAAATGAAAAATATATGTATAATATAATATAAAATTTAGGAATATTTCTTTAGGAGAAATGGCATCAAAATTTTGAAAGATTGGATGGTTAAAGGAAAAAAAACTCATATAAATTCCAATTTTGAGGTTGAGTGATGAAAATTTAATGAAAAAAAGTTTGTGGTTTTTTTTTTTTTTTTTTTTTTTTTTTTGTGGTTTTCTCAATTTCAAACGTTCAATACAATACTCACTAGTTTTTGGTTTTTCTGTTTGGTTATTTATGGCAATTAACTAAAATCACAATAAATTTATATTGTTCTTTTTCTTTTTTTTTTCACAGAAAAAATTTATGTTGTTCTTTGATAATATCTTCTCTAAATAAAAAATAATTAAACGTTGGAATATGATATAAAAATAATTGTTGTAAGGGAAAAAATTATAAAAAAAACATGCATACAACAGCTGATTTAGTATAAATTTAGGGGGCTCGAGTTTTATGCTATTTATACAATATATATACAAAAAAACTAAAAAAATATGAATATCAAAAGATAGTTTAGTGTTTATAAACTATCACCTACCCTCCTTTGGTCTCAAGATCAAGTCTCACTTTACAACTTTTTTTTGGATCTGTCACTGCATATGTATTGTTTAATTGATATTGAAGTGAATTTAGTTTAACATATTTTAAATTTCGATGACTAAAAATATGCATTTTGAAGATTGGGGACTAACACGATAATTTTTCTTTTTATACAGTAATATTCTTCCAAAGTGATTGACCTAGCACAAAACCGTTTCTAGCTTTAATGATGTACAACTCTTTAGATATGGTATAATAAATTATCGTTATAAACGTTTAATACACCATGATTATTATCAACAACGATAATTAATAACTATCCGTTATCAATGATTAAGTTTGTTAATGTGTTGCCATACCGACAAAAATATACTTTTAAATGATCACTTAAATTTTGTTTGTCGTGAAGCTCACACTACCTCAGATAAGGTATACTTTTGATATATTTTAAAATATACTTATCTTTAAAATATTATTTTTTAAAAAGCCAAAACTAGTTTAGGTTAGCGATAATTGATGTGACACCACCATCGAGATTTGATCACCTTACCCCACAATTGATGTACTAAAAAATATATATTTTAAAATTAATTTACGCTAAAGTTTAAGAATATTTTGTATATTTTTAATTAAAATGGTACTATTATGCATATTTATTAATTCATATGGTAGAGTTCCAATATCAGATTCGTTACCATATTAAAGCCTTCAAAGCCAACGTTACAAAAACCCTCATTCTCATCCCCATTTCAAATAATGGCTTCAAATGGCAATACAGCAATTATATTGTCTTTAATTAATTTATTTATTTATTTAAATAAATCTTAATTATTATTTTCACAAATATACTTCCAATTTAGCAGTTACATTTAATTTACAACCTCATCATTCATGGACACGTGTCGGTCATACTGCGGCGTAGTCCCATCCCGACGAAGTTACCATTCATGAAAAGTTCCCTTTCACGTAAAGAAGGTGGGGCGCTATTCGCCGGTTACAACTTACACTGAATGACAAGTGGAGACGGCGGAGTAGAGGTGGCCCCAAATCCCGTTTATAAATTCAACCTTTTCCGGCCCCTCTTTTCTACCTCTCGTTCATCATTCTTCCGCCAATACCAAACACCGTCCACGGTGACTGGATATGACCACCGATCCTGATCCCAATCGTGCCTTGCTCTTCCTCATCCTCCAATTCCTCGACAACCAAAATCTCTCTGAGACTGCTCGCTCGTAAGAATAATTGTTATTTCTTAATATAATAATTATAGGAGTGAGGTTGAACGTTCAGATCTTTAAAAAAAAAGTTGTGTTAATTATCGTTGAGCTCACTTTGATATTATTATTATTATTTTGTATTCAAGAGTTTATTCTTTTTCTTTTAAACGGTGATTGTGTTTGGTTTATTATCGTAGATTGGAATGTGAAACGGGATTGTTCTTCAACATGACTTATTTCGAGGAGATGTTGAATTGTTGTGCTTATAATGAGGCTGAAAGCTACCTTTGTGGATTCACTGATATTCACGATAACATTTATTCCACAAAGATCTACTTTGGGATTAGAAAGCTCAAATTTCTTGAAGCATTAGCAGAGTACGTTATTCAAATACCAATTTAAATCTTTAGATTTTTTACTTTGTTATTGACTTATTACTCGAGGTTTTAAAAATCAAATAAAGTTTTCAAAGCTAAATAACAATCTTTTAAAGGATTTAAAATTGGACTAATATTAAGAACTTAACAATTAAAAAAATTAAATACAAAAAATCAAACTACTTAAATTAAAAGGATAAAATTATGATAAAATTATTGTTTTGCATGTGCAGCGGAGAGCGGGAGATTGCTCGTGAAGTGGTTGAAAAGGACATAGAAATTTTCGACCAATATAATCCAGGGTTGGTCCAGCAAGCTTTTGAGCTACTCCAAATGGACAATTTTATGCAAGTTTTCAAATTCCTTATAATTTTCTGCTCGAACGTTAAATTACAAATTTGGTCCACTTTCCGTCTTAATTTTTTAATATATTTCATATTCACTCTATTTATTACGATACTAAACAAATATAGTATGTACACCAACTAGTTTAGAAAGTGTCCCTATTTTATTTTTAAATAGGAATTTAAACTTTGATTGAATATCTCTAATTCATCAACGTTCAATATTCCACGAAAATCTTAAGAAGAACAATCTAATTAAATTATGAATGCCAAATTCAAAATATGCCATAATCAAAGGACCAAATTCAAACATTTATTTTCTATTTTTGAAAAACATGATGTATTATTATATGACATCACATATCATGAAATGCAGGTCTCACGTGTTGCTTTCAAGTTACAAAAATATGAAAGAAGCAAGGAAAGTTGTGATGGAAAATATCAAGAAGTGCCTTGAAGCCAATCCCCTTCTTCAAGGGAAGCTTTCATTTCCGCCGCTTCCGACAACGCTGCAAGCCATCTACACGGAGGCTATAGCCTCCCGGGGCAGGCCATCGGCAGCTTGCAGGCGAGATTTCAACGATTGAAAATCAGTGAAAAGCTTTTATCGGGGATATATTGCTGCTCAACTTAAAAGTTGTTCTTCATGATCTTTCAATTAATTTTAGGGGTTTAAAGTCCACATATCGATTGTGATTGTGATCGTGTTTTGTAAGTAATTTTGACAAAGTGAAAATAAAAAGTGCGTTTAGGTGTTTGGTTATGTATTGTTTTTTGGAGTGAAAAAACTTTGATTGCCAGTAATAAGTGCTTTGAAATTATTATCTCACATTTTATGTGGTTTCTATTTAGTTGAGGAATTGATTCGATGTGCACAAAAACTCGTAATTTTAATTCTTAATAATTTTTTATATACTTTTCCAACAAACTTCTTATTTTATTAGAAGGTTATATTTTAAACTACTCTTTATTTCTATTTCATAATAACTAAATTAACAAAAGTTGTTTTTAAAATAAATTGGAGAAACAAAAAACCCTATTAAATGTCAAATGTACCCTTTTTTTAAATCTCGCTAATAAAAATCAATTAATTATCAAACGTCCCTTGAGCTTTTAAGACTTCACTCAAAATTTGAAAATGCTTAATAATATTTATAAAAAAAATAAAAAAATCCCATTATTTTACAAAAAATTATAAAAAATATAAATATTTACAAAATATTTACACTTCATAGAAAAATCAAGTATAATTGATTTTTGTTTTCTAACGATTCTTTTCTATGATCTATAAATAGTTTTTTTTTTTCTATATTTGAAAAATACTCTCCTTGCAAGTAGTATTCATAAATTTCTTTAAAAAGATTATTATTATTACAAATACCCAACAAATTTGTAGTGGAGAGCGAAGTTTTTATGTGGGCTGGGCTTTAATGTGGGCTTTTTTGTGGGCCTATCTTTGTTGCCAGCGGGGCTCACAAATATGGTACATTTCGTGAACAGTGGGCCCCAGTTTCTCTCGCTGGGGTCAAAAAGTCAAAGACAGAGGTTTGAAAAACAGGGTTCAATTTGGCAGGAAGGACACGTCTTTTCTCAGCCGTCGTATTTTTTTTAATTTTATATGGGCGAACCGAATTTTGGGGAAACGAGACTTCGGCGATTATTTTCTTTTTAATATTATTTTCATATATTACGTCACATTATGCCATTTATATTAGTTAAAATAAAAATAAATTAAAGTGAAATGTTCAATAGGCAACAATGGCCTTTTTAAACACACCGAGCCCTAATTTTAGGGTTAACACAATTAATTGAATAATATACCGTTAACCTAATAAGGTTTATTTGTCTCTTTGAATTGTTAAAATGACGACATAATTAAATTTATCATACTCCTTTGAACTTAAGCTTTTGAGTTCATTCGTGTTTAACATGGTATGAGAACACGAGAATTCATGTTCAAATCCATATAATTTCATTTTTAATATAATAATGAGACATTTTTAAATGTAGCAAAATAAATTAAAATATTTACAAAATATAACAAAATTTTAGATTTTAATAATGATAGACGCCAAAAGAAATTAGTCGTTAATCATCTTTACGAGCAACACCTTTTACGTATATTGCAAATCGTTTGTTAATGGTTTTTTCTTTTGTCTAGATTGGCAAGTATGAGGAAGTCACAGAAGAATAGTTAATACTAATTATATTGAATTAGAAAAATCCACCAATGATGAGGATAGAAGAGCACGAACGCAAAAGATAAGAGGTAACCAAAAAGTTATTTCCCTTAAAAAAATTAAAAAATAAAAAGGAAAACGTTATCTTTATATATATATATATATATATACGTGTGTGTGTGTGTGTGGAAATAAGGTGGATGATAGAGGAAAGCCGAAAGGGGAGGCGGAATTAGTGGGCCTTAATGGGCCTTTGCGTACTCCAAAAATCAGACAAACAAACTCAAAAAAGCTATCAAAAATTCATCGGACGTCGAGCCTTGGTGGGACCTACCACTTTGAAATCTTATTTGGGCCGCACTGCAAAATCCCCTGGCCCAATTGGACCTCCCATCTTTACTTCTGACATAAATGCCCCTACCTTTCCCGCCTTTCACTGTCTTCCATCGGACAACATTTCCAAATCTAAATTGGTTTATAGTGACTTTAATTCTCCAACTTTTAGTCTACAAATTTAAATTTTTAATAATTCTTAAATTTTATGTTTTAAAATATTTTCTTTTATCAATATTAGTTAAATAACAGTACTTATTTTCATGCATATTGTGGTTACTGTATTTTTATAATTTATTGAGAAAATGTTAATAAATAATATTTTTGTTCGAAGAGAAAATAATTATAGATTAATTACAACGACTCATTTTAAGATGTTCTTGTATAAAGAAAAGTTCTACGTTCAATTAAAAAGAGACATTAGCCTCCACAAAAGTAATATTGGTTAGACATAAATCCCTGTCACTTAAAATTTTTAAAATGCATCGAAAATACCAAATTAATACTGAATATTTAAAAATATAATAAAAACCTTATTTGATAGCATAATTTAAAGTATTAATAAACTTTTTTTCGCTACTAATTCAACTAAACATTACCCATTTTTAAGAAAGCCTCTTTTGTCATTCCTAAAGACACTTTACTGCTTTTATATTGATACTCAAAAAACAAGCAAACAAACTTACACAAAAAAAGTATGTAAATCTAAGTTTATTTAATTTAGTACAATATGACCCACTTTGAATAATATTATAATTCTTTTTGGTTTTTACTATGAATTAGAGGTAAGAAGATTCGAACGCGAAATTTCTTGTCCTAAAACATATATATATGTGCGAGTTGAGTTGAGCTTTGGTCGACAAATACCTTTACAATTTCATATATATATATATATATATTTATATAATTTAAGAAATAACAAAATGCTTCTTGTTGTTATTATTTTCCAAAACCATGATAACGGACCGAAGGGTAATCTCGTCAGAAAAATTCCCAACTATTACAAGTGTGGGACAGCAGAGAAATAAAGAACACACCCAAATAAAACTAAATAAATCCAAAGCATCCAACGTTTCGTTAATTCCTCTTGGCGACCGTTTTCAGTTCCGACCACCATTTTTCCCGGTCACCGGGGAGCATCAAGCATCAGCTCCACCGTCGAAAACTCCTCTCTTTCTTACTCTACAAACCGCTCAAAATGCCACGTCACAGGCCACCAGCATTTTCAGTTCTACTTCTAGCTGCATTCTCACTCTGCTGTTCCCCTGCTCTAGTTTCCTTCTCCCATGGCGATTCTCAAATTCCACCCATCTCAGGTTCCTACTCTCAATTTTTTCTAGTTTCTTTTCGAAAACGTAACGTATTTAGTGAAAAGGGTTGTTTCCATTTTTGCCTTTTGTTAACAGCCTGAGAAGGATAACGTTTTACAAAGAGGGTAAAAAACAAGGATCGTTTCTGATTTTCTACCTGTTTTCTTCTTTTTACGGCTATTATTTTGTAGAATGGAGAACTGAAGACTATTACTCCGGTGTGGAACTTGCTGGGGTAAGTCCGAGTGGGTCTGTTGTGGAAGGCCCTACAATGGAGCCCGTTGAGTACTCGTTATTTGTGTTGGCAGCTGAAAGAACTCGAAGAAAAGATCCTCTTAATGGCTTTCAAGCTTACACAAGTGGGTGGAATATCAGCGACCGCCATTATTGGGCTGTAAGTTTGTTCATCCTACTTAATTCCTTGTCGAAATTTTGAAATAAGTTAATTTTCCTCTGAGAAGTTACCTTGTAAGGACATTCAACTTTTGTTGTGTTGCTTGGAAAATATATGAAAACTTAGAGCTGCTGCCGTTGAATATAAGACAAGCAAACAATTTGAGCTTATCTCCATATCATTTATTGGATGATGATTTCTTACATTAGTTTATTCCATTCTTTAGCATTTTCATTCCATTCAAGATATATCACTTTCTTTGTTCTTACTTTGTGCTTCTGTCATTTGGATACAGTCTGTTGGCTTCACGGCAGTTCCTTTGTTTGCTGTTGCTGCAGCCTGGCTCTTGGGTTTTGGACTTTGCTTATTGGTCGTATCTCTGTGTTACTTCTGTTGCGGAAGACAGTCGTATGGCTATTCTCGAATGGCTTATGCTCTTTCACTTCTTTTCCTCATTTTGTTCTCCATTGCAGCAATGTAATTATCTTGTCTTTCTCTCTTCTACTTGTTAAGTATTTGGTTGATATCTCGGTGGGGGGGAAAGCTTATGCATCATCATCTCGTGTTTCAGCATTGGATGTGTAATTTTATACACTGGTCAAGGAAGGTTTCACAATAGTACATCAGAAACATTGGAATATGTTGTAAGTCAAGCAGATTTAACTGCTCAAAAGCTTCGTGATGTTTCGGATTATTTTGCTGCAGCCAAACAGACTGGAGTGGATCAAGTTTTTCTGCCTTCTGATGTTCAAACTGACATTGATCAAATTGAGATAAAGATAAACTCTTCTGCTAGTATTCTTGACGACAAAACTGTGCACAACTCAAATGACATAGAAGATCTCCTTGATTCTATGTATGTGTAACCTCCACTCCTTTTTTTCCTTTTTATATGTTTCCTATATTTTGTTCATGAGCTGACAATCTTCAGACACCGCAGTCGTCTGGCTCTTATAATCGTTGCAGCTATTATGCTTCTGCTGACATTTCTTGGATTCTGTAAGCTCTTTCTAATTCTTAAACATGCTCATCAGTTCCTTAATTTCCCTCTACTTATGAAATTCCCTTTTGTGATTCTCACTCGTTTTAGTATGATATAACTTTTCTTGCAGTATTCTCCATATTTGGTATGCAACTTCTCGTCTACATGTAAGTGGATAATTTAGGTCCCACATATAAGCTTTTTCCTTCTGTTATCCACCCTTTCCCAAATGCTTTCAAGACATGCTTTTGCTTATATAATTTGTCCTAAACAAATTTTAATGTTCCTTAAAAAGAAAATGTAATGACCTTAGTATGGAAATTAGGTGGAAGAAGCATAAAACTTAAAAACAGAAAACTAAAGGTGAAATTGTAATCAAAAGGGGCTTTAGCCTTTTGCTCTTCATTTCTTCTCTTCACGTGTGCCATTTTAAAGTAGTTTATTTTCACACTATATTTCCTTAAACAACCAGCGTGATGCATTATATACTATATTGCAGCCTGGTGATAACTGGCTGGTTACTTGTAACTGGGACATTCATCTTATCCGGCACATTCCTTGTTCTCCACAAGTAAGCTTTCTTCATACAATCTTCTGATGCATACATGAAATGAAGTGAATTCTATTAAACGCGCCCAACTATTTGTTGTGGTTCACGTGCTTACATTCATTTGGAAGCCTCACTCGTACTGAAGTTGATTGTTAGAATTCTACTTCTGTGGCAAGGTGTTCTATGCTTAAATATTGTTCTTTATGTTATCCCTGGTTAAATATTAAGTAGTGAAGATCTAATTATTACGCACGAATCTAAGCATTCATACAAAACGAGCGAACATATGCATTTGAATTATGGCTTCATTGTCTTCTCTTTCCCTTCTTTCTAGGGGCAGGGAGAAATGAAATCAATAGCCCATCGTTCTTTTTTCACTTTCTTTGACCTTTAATTCATAAACAAGGAAATCTGATATATTTTTCACCTTGATATGTAGCGTGGCTGCGGATACTTGTGTTGCAATGGACCAGTGGGTTCACAATCCTACTGCGCATACGGCCTTAGATGACATTCTTCCCTGTGTGGATAAAGTGACTGCCCAAGAAACCTTGTTAAAAAGCAAGGAAGTGAGTGCACAACTTGTTGATCTGGTCAATGAGGTGATCACCAACGTTTCCAACATAAATTTTTCGCCGAACTTCAAACCTATGTACTTCAACCAATCTGGTCCGGTTATGCCAACTCTTTGTAACCCGTTTCACCCAGATTTGACACCAAGAACCTGTTCTTCTGGTGAAGTAGACTTGCAAAATGCTACACAAGTAAGACATATGACCCTCAAATCAGATAGGGACAGTGAAATCATTATTCTCAACTGACAAAATGTTAAAAGAGAAGCCTTGTTTTCATTGAACAGGTATGGGGCAACTATGTCTGCCAAGTTTCGCCTACTGGTGATATATGCATTACAACAGGGCGGTTGACTCCAAGCTTGTACACCCAGATGGCGAGCGGAGTTAATTTAAGTTATGCACTTTTAAATTATAGTCCTACTTTGGTCGAGCTTCAAGATTGCACGTTTGTTCGACAGACATTCGATGACATTCATAGAAAATTTTGTCCTGGTTTACAACAATACAGCAGATGGGTCTATGTTGGATTAGCAACCGTCTCCATTGCTGTTATGCTGTCTTTGATATTATGGATTATTTATGGTCGAGAACGGCGCCATCGTGCTTCTGCAAAAGGGTTCACTTCTAAACCAACTGGGGAGGAGTTGGCGGGGACCAAAGAATCTTGAAAACTGCAAGTGTAAGTGTAAGATTATTTCCGCTGCTAACATAGCTTATATCTAAGGACCTACTTATACGTTTTTCACACAATTCCATGAATGTATAATATGCCAAAATTCTCTTTAGTGTGCCAACCTATTTTTCGGTATTCTTTCATTCAAAACCGACACTGCTGTATTAGCCAGCTTGTTTCTATAGCTGGTATGCGTTGCAGGCATACTAAACCAAAGAAAAGAAGACTAGTAGATTGTGTTATGAACATGTTCTTTGGTTTGTGATTCAGCCATTGATTTCAAATATGGAACAGACGGACCGGTATCAGCGGTTGTAGTCAGTTGGCGATTCGGAAACCAAGTCTACGAAAAGTTGGTCACATGTAGTTCGGTATGCATTGCAGGGGCACTAAAGGAGAGAAAAGAAGACTATTAGATTGTGTTACTTCAAATACAGATCATTTATTAGAGGGACCAACACGAGCGGTTGTAGTTGGTTGGCGTTTCGAAAACGAAGTCTATGAAGAGTTGGTTATCATATAGTTTTCATATGGTAGTATAGCTCTACTTGTTGATTGATTTTACTGAAATAAAAAAGCATATATAGTTACAAATTTTCTTTGATGATGAGGAAAATGGAGAGCTAATAGTAAGCTTAAAGTAAACATATTTGTTAAAAGATGGTGAGAAAGGTTGTAGGAGTTAGAAGTATTTGTAAGAAAGGATATTTCTTGTTTCTGCTCTGCCCGCCTTACTTTTCTTGTGTATAAAACTTAAAATGGTTGGTTAATGGGTGGGAGGGTATTTTGGTAGATACACATAAAAGAGGGTAGAAATGGTAATTTCCCATAAATTTGGGTTGTGGTGTAATTAGTTAAATTGATATCAATTAATCTTTACTAGTGATGAGGGAGATGGTAATCTATTTGCATTTTCAAAATAGCTTCATGATCTTAAAGGTATGTTTGATTTTATCGAGGAACTACCATTTTATATCGAAGCTAATTATCTTTATCATAGACCTCTTGATTGTTAACTTATTACATTTGAACATATATAAATATAATATATATAAATAAATAATTTAGTTTGCAAGTAAAAAAAATAAAAAACAATATATATATATATATATATATATATAACAAATTAGGTAAAAAAATTAGGCAAAAAACTTCTTAGTTTTCAGAATACACGATACAATTGAACTAAATTTTTGTTGAGTTGACTAATGAAAATGTTGAAAAATTAAAACAGTTGAATTTTTAATTAACTACTATAGTTAAAGTCTTATTTTATTTTAATACGAGTTTAATAATAGGACGGTTTTTTAGCCATGGAAGTTAATTAAAAATTCAAATGCTTGAATTATTATGGTTGATTCTTGATAGAGCTTGAAGCCTCGGGATTGGAGATTGGACCGGAAATATTTTAATAAGGTAGAAATTCAATAACAAAATAATTAATGCGTTTACAATTTTTTTTTTAATAAAAACTAAACGTATATTTTAATTATGGTAGACTTGTAGTGTAGGGGTCCAGCCGTCACGTAAGGCCTAAGATAATATTTTAGTTCCTATCATTTTTTTTTATTTACTCGGAATTTTAAAATACAACAACCATTCTTTAAATAAAATTTTAAAAGATAAAATATACGCTATTACAATTTTAAAAATATATAAACAAATGTAAGAGAGGGAGTGATCCGCTTCATGGTAATTAATATCTTATTCAATCAATTACGATTTGGTGAATAGTGAGGCCCGGAGAGACTGAGAGGTAATTTTATCACAAGACTATATTCTAATATTAATATTTTTTCAATTTTTTTTATATATATTATATATATGTAGAATATAAAATTGAAGAAGACTTAATCCCTAAATCTATATTAAATTCGGTGCTTTCTCGTATACTTTTAGTATTATTCGAGTATGTGCCCTCTTTATTTTTTATAACAAAATACATATTCATTTTATTCACACTATAATTTTTGACTTGCGAGGAAAAACACAAGAAATGAGGTGCAAAAGTGGGAGAGCCATGCCACCCTTTTGCTTCCCAATCACCCTACCACTCTTTTAATGTCTCCACCTTCCATCCCATGTGATTTGCTCTCTAATCCTTTTCATCCCACTCCCTATCCACTTTTTCCCAATCTTTATAATATTTATACATTAAAAAGAAAATTTTATAATATGTAACTATGCTATAAATATGTAGTATTTTCTACGAATTTTTATATCCAATATAAATTTTTAGATCAACAACATGTAAGGGTGAAGATTTCAATGTCTGTCATCTCAATTAACGTATATATTTTAATTAATTAAACTATATTTCATTGACATGAGATTGTTTTCAGGGATATATGATATTTCAGAAAATATAGACTTTTTGTTTTGTTTTGTTTTTTAAGGGAAGAGAAGAAAACGATAAAAAGAAAGGAAAAGGCAAAATAAAGAAAAGTATATCGTGGAATTTTCATTTTTGGTGCAGGTAAACATTTTAGACAAAAAGCTGGAGAGTCACTTGAGACGTGTTGTTATATTATCACATTTGACATGAACGTAATCTGTGTATCCATAGTTTAAAAGGGTTTTTCTGTGTTGTTCTTAGTAGCTTGAGACTTCTATTTACGAGGACTCAGACAAGTCGGTTTTCCTTAATGAAATGTTTTTCTTTGTGTTGTGTGTCTTTTTCGTGCTTCTGTTTTTTTTTTTTTTTTCTCTTAAATCTTTTGGTTATGTTTGTGTTTTGACGTGCATTAGTTTGATCTCAGCTATGTGCCCTTTTCGCTGGATTGTAAAAAAAAAAAAACTATTTTTTTCATATGCTCGTAGTAGATGAATAAATAAATATATATATACACACACATAGTTTAACACATTAATTTCGAACACATTAATTAATTAGTTGAAAAATATGAAGGCCAAGTTTATACTTATACGGTGTATTTCAAGCGGATAAGGGTAACTAACCCTCTGGGAAATCAAAGGCCAATATTGTTTTTTATTTGCAAATAGCAATATTATTTGTGTTGAAACTTAAAATATACACATAATTGCAATTACACAAAGTGTAGCCATCAATAATAATGTAATTTTTGTATTGACAATACGAATGTCAAATACATTATAAATATTGTGATGTTTTAATTAAATTCTATATTCAGTTGTTAATGTTTAAGTATGGGGGCAGGGCCTACTTGTTTTTATATCAAAATTTTAAATTACATCTAAAAAATTTATATTATACTTAGGTCATATCTTTTAATTAACGTATGTCATATATGTATAAAAGTTGACACAAGGCTAGTCATGAGCAATTATCTCTAATCTTATCTTAATGCCGTTTGCACTATAAACTTAAATAATGAACGTAGATTTATTCAAATTAGTGTTATAAATGTTCTTTGCTTTGTATGTATATAATATGAAAATTTTCTAACTCTTAACACATTGGATGTTTGAATTGTACCTTAGCCATGTAGTTGTAGTTCGATTAGTCGGGACAATAATATTTACCTTCCTAGAGATTGACATTCGATTTTTTCAACTTTGTGTGAAAAAACCATTGCAATTGTAAAAGAAATTTGAGTTAAGTCTCTAGGATAATAATATTTACTCTTTACCATGCTGTCTCGTAGTAATTTTTATTAGAAAATATAGTTATAAAATTTGATATTGATGATATTTAATTAATAGAGATTCAAACTAAAATAGAAATTATATTATATAAAGAAAGAAAATAGTGAAGAGTGAGAAAATATAAATTAATAAAAAGAGACAGCTGTCGATCCACCAAAATAAAAATTAATTGCGGATTTCCCGCCTCTCTTGGATTTGTCAACTAATTCGTTTCTTCCTCCATTCACGTAATAATACTATTATTATTATTTATATTTACCATTTCCCTCCATTTTCCGAACTTTCGACATGTCGTACGAAATGTTCAAAAGCCACCATACAAAACTGCCCTCATTATTCAACAATATGCTGCCGAGCCGACGGAGCGTTTGAATTTACCGCGTTTTTCTAATTTTTATGGATAAACAAAATTTAGCACTATTAAATTTCCAATTATTGAAATTGAACCTCACTGACACTGTGGAAACTTTAAAAATCAAGCTCTCAAATTCAGGCATGAAAAATTCAATTCATTTTATTCAATATCCCTCATATATTTTTCTCTCTCTTTCTACCTTCCAACTCTCCCCAGATTCACATTAATTACCCATAAATATCATTAAATTTTGCGTGTAAATACTATATATTAATTAAACAAATTGAAACTATTTGATTTTGTATCTATTTTCTATCAATGTATTAATATCTATATATATCGAATTTATTTATTTTACTTAAGAAAAATGAAAAGTGTGATAAAAAATTGAGAAAAATAGACTTAATTTTAAACAATAACAATAAAAATTAAATGGTTATCAAATATTAAATATCCACAATTTTATATACAAAATAATTATTTTTAAAAAATATTGTATTTGTCATTAACTTATTAGAAATGATATTAAATAATCAATGATCTAATTGAAGGAACAACAAACGCAAATCTCTTATAGTAGACTAAAGTTATAATTTAATATAAATATTTTGTGATTTTTAAAAATGTTTTATTATTATTATTATTATTATTATTTACTTGTGTTGGAAGAATGGTGATACATTACGGTTTGCCCGTCACAAATCACAAGGAAGAGAAATCTTTACAGTTACACTACGTGGAGTTCACGCAATGGATACCGTGGCTTCGGCATATCCTCATCCAATGTCAAACTGTAATTAAATACTTTCTATCTGGTTTTCTCGTACTTTCACATCTTTTTTCTTGTCAGAAGCATCTTAACACGTGGCACATTCTGCCACCTCCTTAATCTTGGATAAACGGCTCCTATTTTCGTCTTCTTCCTCAGTCAATTCCTCTTCCAGCCGTTAGATTAAGATTCCCAACGCTCCTTTAACCCAACCCCAACCCCTTCAAACCCTAACCACTCTTTAACCATACCATGGTTAAGCCAACTGACTCCCACTTCTTTCCACAATTGCCCTCAGTTTTCTCTTAATTACCATCTAACCCCGTTTTCTCTATTCTATAAAATCGGCCTTTGAGAATCGTTAGGTTTGCCAAACTAACGCCCCGAGGGGCCCCTTTGAGGGAAGCACAACTAAGAAGCTTTCTTTTTCTTCGCTCTCTTTCTCTCTCTTCTCCTCTCTAATGGTGACTTCATCTTCTTCCTCCAGAACCAGATCCAGCGGCCCGGTGCTTCGATCACTCTCACCGGGCGGCCGGTTCTGTAACTCTCCTTCTTTGTCCTCTCCTACCTCCGCGTTTGCTTCATCTTCAAGCTTTTACTCGTCTTCTTCTACTTTCCGTCACGATGACCATCGTGATTTTCGCACCCATAATCATCAAACTAGATCCACATCTCCCAGCCGCGTCAATGTTTATTCATCTCCTTCTCTTACGTCTTCTGTCCGTTTTTTTATTGATAATCGTTCGAGTTCTCCGAATCGATCGGTTATCGTTTCTAGGAAAAATAGGCCGGTATCCAACGTCAAGAGGACCTGTATGTGCTCTCCGACCACGCATCCAGGCTCGTTTCGGTGTAGTCTTCATAAAAACGTTTCGAGTAGCGGTGGCCATAGCCAAGCGGTGTCGTTTCCTTCAACCAGATTGAATATGTGGAGATCGGCTATGGTGAATTCGATCGTAAGAATCGGCGGTGTGGAAGGAGAATTGGTGAAACGAGCATTGACGACACTGATTCGTCCTTCTTCGCATCAGCAGAGGAGGAGAGCGGCATTTCAACCCAGATCTAGTCGTCTCTCTGTCATGTCCAAAGCCGACGACGCTTGAAATTGCAGAAGGTACGGTGATGTCTAAAACTTTATGATCTCAGGTTCGACGAAGAGGATCGGTTTGTGAACGTTTCTGATTAAGAATTATAGCGAAAAAGAAACACCACACGCAGAGCATTATCTTCAAGAAGGAATCAGTGGTGAAATCTAGTAGAATCAAAATTCAGATTGTGTTTGTTGTTTGCTGAGTTTGTGACTCTTGATAAGTTCAGCTTTTGATTTCGAAGCGGGACTGAGTCGGCTCGCCGAGTTTTGTACGCTGAGGGGATAGTTCGTCAGTCGAAATCCTTCGTGGTTTTTGGCAGAGGATTGAAGAAGATAAACCGACGAATTTTTCACCAATTGTACATATACATCATTTGCTGTGGAAGGAGAATTTCGGACATTTTTATTTTTAATTTTGAACCGAACAAACAAAGACGAAATTGAAACAAAACAAGTTATAATAATTCGAAGACTAATTTCTTCAATATGAACTAATCTGTATCTTGCAACAATTTGCAAATGGGTTTTAACGCCGTTGGATGAAAAATATGACCCGTTCCAATCCGTTGTGTGTGCAGCGTTGGGATTCCGTCTGTGCCGTCCTCGTGATTTTCGTCCCCGTCGTTTCACGTGTTCCGTTTACTCCGTTCCCGTTCATCCCGTGTCCATCCCAGGTATTTATTATTTTATTTATTTTATTTTGAAACCGTAAAGTTTAAATTTTTATTTATTTTGTGTTATGATTTGTATTATTTTGTTGTTGCAGGAGGAACTAGTGGCGCCCGGTGGTAAATTTCGGTTTGACCTTTGACTTTTTGACTGCTGGAAGATTAAATTATACATTAACAATGGCGGAATTTACTGGTCGCTGCCCCATTGGACCTTTTAAATTACTCTGATGGAACTTTTACCATTGACATTGAGAAAAATAAATTAACGAGAAACATTTTGAAATTAAGGGGAAAATTATAAATAAAAATAAATTAATCAATTAAAAGTTAAAGAAAAATGAAGAAGAAAAGACAAAGGTGATTCTGATTTTATTTCAATAAACAAAGCAAATCTGGATAAAATTGGCAGTACAGAAATAGGTTAAAAATATTTACGTGGTCAGGAAGTGGAAAAATAGAAAATAATAATGAGAAAAGAAAGAAAAAAGTACAAATACATTTCTGACAACTTTGGGTCTAATTTTAAATTTTTTTATATTTATTTACATTTAAAATATTAATTAAAAATGTTCACATAATAATTATTTTAAGTTGATAAACTTTTTTCCGAAGAAAATTTTAAATTAACAGATAGTTAACTTCAAGTGTCATTGTAAATAATACTGAAAATTTAAAGGCCAAATATATAAACTATGGAAATTTAGAAATCAAATTTAATTTAATTTGAATTTAACAAATTTATATTAAATATTAAGAAATTTAAGATGTATTTTTTCTATAAAAAGGGGGACAATTGTATGCTGGAAATGAGTGTGATGGTTGAACAGATAAAACAGAAATAGTTAATAAGGAAATAAAATTAAGGGGAACCCACTCATCTACAAGGCGGTGCCCCCGAGATTCTTGTGACCCCAGCGGGAGCTTCCTTCAATTTGTTTTAATTTTACTTTTTCTTAGTGTGTTATTTTAAAAAAAAAAAGTTATTTTACAAAAATTGGAGTCTTGAAAATTTTTGGTTTTAGGCTATTTGTCATATTACTTTATTTCTCAATTTTTTTAAAATTATATTTAAAAGCACTAACAGATTTAGTATAAGTCCAAGAGCTCAAGCTTTCGTCAACTTTATGTCATTTATATGATATATATATACAAAAAACTAAATAATATCAATATTAGAAGATAGTCTACCAGTAAAACTGTTTTTCAACCTCCTCTAAATTCAGGTTCAAGCTTCACTCTATACATTTTTGTCACTCCTTGAAATGTACTTTTCAAACATTTTAGAAGTTGATCTACAAAATGCTATTTTTCAAAGAATAGAGTGTTTTTAAACCAAGCGATATTTTTCCAAAATTTATTATTTTAGAAAATGATATTTTATGGAATGGTGTTTATTTTCTAAATGAAATGAAAATGGTGATATGGAAAATTATGGTTGTATTTGTATGAATATGTTGCATACAATGGGCGGCAACTCAATTCCAAATCAACGCGTTTTTCGGTGAAAATCCCACTCAGCTCGCCAGCTGGCATTGCCTTTCCCTCCCAATTTATTTCGGAATGTTATTTCTTTATTATTTTGCACTTTCAATTCTCCCCACACAATAAAATCTCAAAAATAATTTTAAAAATTCCCAAATAAATAACAATTTCCATTTCAGTGAAATATAATAAAGACGTTTTATTAATAATATAAAATATAATAAAAACCACTAATTGCCGTCCAGCTGTCCCTTTTGTTTCTATAACTTTATTTATTTATATTTAAAAAAATCAATTAACTCATCATTATTTGTTATAGCATAGAGCTACAAAGGCCCCCTTTGCTCTAATTGAATCAGCATAGCTTTCATTCAATATATTTCATTTTCATTAATAAAAAGAATATTGATTTAACATCCAAAACTTTGATATTAACTTCTATATGTTCACCGACAAAAGTTTAGCTCAACTGACATCAGTGTATAAATGGAGAGATTCTTAGTTCAAAATCTTCTTATCCTCGTTTGTATTGAAAAAAAAACTACTCTATACATTTTGTTTCCTTAATTGAATTGTTGGTGAAAAAATGAATAAAATTGATCAACCGTAAATTTATATTTTATAATAGTAAAGTTTGCTTACCCAGTAAAACAAATAAAAACGAACACCCATGTGATGTTAAACTTGGCGGTGTCGATTTTGGAATTTTAGGCATATATCCAACTGATGACTTCGATCATTTAGATAGGTTAGTAAAATGAAAACCGAGGTTTAGACTCGTAAATGTCACTCTTAAGCTTAAAAATCCATTAATCCATTACTTATTGAGCAGTTACTCCTACCACTACTCTAGGTTGCAACGAATGTTTAAGTGCAACACTTAAAACTCCTCAAGGATTCCTTTACGAATCGTTTGTTGTAATCTACACAATTCCAAACTTAATCAATCCAAGGTCCTTCTTGGGTTATGCAAAGGCCCTTTGAGATACTCTTTGTAATTCCACTGAACTACTATAGGCTTCATTTTGGCTATCTTTAGGCTTCTATATGGGCTTTTATAAGCTATTCCTGAAGCTTCTTCTAGTCCTTTGGCTACCAATAGGCTCCCTCATAGGTAATATGAGCTTCTCTAAAATCCTCGGGGTTCCCTTGAGGTCATTGATTGGTACAGTAATCTTCCTCATGGATCTCAAACAATCTAATCGTATGACCACGACTGACTATCAGGCTTCCGTGTCCTTGTATATCCTACATTTCCAAACTCTCGGTCCATCACAATAAATTTATCCACAACAAACTTCGTATTTTAGTTTGGAAAATATAAATGTAAGTATATATATATATATACATACACACACATACATTACGTTTTTTAGTGCATAATACTTGGGTTAGATTTCATAAACTACAACTATCCATTGGACGGGGCAAAGATGGAATCAATCGTTGGGTAAAATGAAAATCGAAGCCCAAAAATTTCGGGCCAAAATCACCCACAATTAGCTATTAATCATTTTTTTTTTTCAATCAACGAAAAACATATCCTTATATTTTAAAAATAAACGGTATATGATTTCAAATCTTCTTAAATCTATGGTTCCAAATAAGGGGTTAAGCTAAATAGAGACGGTGTGATCCTATTCCCTCATCCCTTCCACGTTCTGTTTGTGTATATTTTTTATTTATTATAATATTTAATATTTAATATGTTTCCTTAAATATTTAAATTTAGATTTGTACATTCGAATAATTTGTTGGCTAATTATTTCAAATCTACAAAATTTATATGGTTTTCTTAAATTACAAATTATCCGTGTGAAATTATTGGTATAAACAATAAAAATTTAATCATTTTATTAAAACTTTTCAATTCTGGTTTTACGTAATTTGATCCAACCAATTTTCCATATGAATCTCAATTCTAATCCTTGCCAAATTAAATAGAAAATAAAATTTTATTATTTAATTAAAACTTAAAAATTTCAATCCATGCAAATTCTTCACAAATTCCTCTCTAAGTCTATACAAAATTAAATAATAATTTTACAAGTAAAAATTGAAGTAGGAGCATGACGAAAAAGTTAAGTCATCTTTAACGACTGATGGATCTAAACATTACTCGAAATGAATTAACTTATTTTTCAAAATATGAAATATAAGAAAATATTTTGAGAAAATAAAAGAAAGTACAATATTATATGAAATCATTTCCATTCAGATCAATAAAAAAACAATTATTTTTAAAAACACTATCACGGTTTTTTTAAGAAATTATTGTAAATAATAAATCAAGTAAAAATATTTACAAAATACGATAAAATTTTAAATTTTAAATTTTAAATCTGATGTATAGAGTCTGAATTGATAGATACCGAATATTGCCATATTTGAGTTTATTTTTCTATATTTAACTTTTTTTTTTAAGAAAAAAGTATTTAATGAAATAATTATTGTGCAAAATAAATAAAGTGGGGTTGGTGATTAATTCCACGTTTGACGTCAATGCTATTGGCGCCCACAAGGCGCCACATATAAAACCGGGAACTCTTTTTTCCTTACCCATCATGCTCTCTCTTATCAACTCAACTCCAAACACTTTTAGCTATGGCTTCGTCTTTACGGTCTCTCCGTAGATCCTCACCGTACATTCCCTCACTCTACTCCATCCGATGGCTCTCCGTCAATCAATCATCCTCTTCATCGGCTTCACCTTCCACTTCCGATGGTGATCGCCTTTGGATCTCTTCTTTTCTCAAATGGTCGTCAGGAATTTTGCTTGCTTCTGGATTAGGGTTTGTCTATGTGTCTGCTACTTCTGCTACTCCAGCGTTAGCTTTTGCCGATTCAACTGTTGTGGATAGTGCTGAAGATGCCGTTGTTGAGCAGCCGCGTGCGACTTCGTTTTTTCGGAAATTCTCTCTACCCGAAATCTCCTCCAAGTTTCTGTTTGGAGGTAAGGAAGTTATAGTTCTTCCACTTCTTTATTGTTCGTTCTTTTGTCAGGATCAGGGGAGTAGAATTGATTATGAGAAATTATGTGTAGTTATGTTTGGTTATTGAACTTACTGAATACGTTATTGGATGAGCAATCGTAGTTGGAAAGGATGAAAATCAAATGATGTTACTGTTTTTGACTCTTTGCTCCTTTCTACTTGTCGCTGCAGAGGAGTTTCGTCGAAAGGTTTTCTTCAATTACGAGAAACGGATTCGATTATACAGTCCTCCTGAGAAGGTACATTCTACTTTTTATTCTGCGTATTATGTTCTATTTCTGTATTTACGTTTGGTGGGGGGGGGGGGATTCAATTCACACCCCTAGATTTCGAATTGTTCCAATTAACATAGTTATAGTGACATACTCGAATTAAATTGATAGTAGCGGTTTTTATTAATATGAGCCGTCTGCTTCCGCTACCTAGTTAAAATAGAATTGTGTGATAATTTTTATTGATCTTCGGTGGGATTTTGGATAAGAATAATTTTAATCAACTGACTTTTGAGCCTATAATCTAGTGAAAATAGGGGTATAAATCAATCTAAATTGATTCGAAGTTAGAATACAATTATTAATTTGAAGTTTTAGTTTATACAACTTCATAGTTTACAGGCATGATATGATTTTTTCCATCATGTTTTCTTTGAAAGTATTACTAACAATCGTGTGAATTATTATCAACTTGTAGCCAAATCCAGTAAACTAGTAGTCTTTCTTTGCAAATACTAAACCTGGACTGTAGGAAAATTTTGGTCCAAGGATTGACTAATTTGCTCTTGAATCTTGTTATTAAGATTGGTACCTACCTCAGTGATGTGAGCGTGGCCAAAATGTTTATGAGTTCAGCGAATGGGTTTTATAGACCAGTAGGAGGAGACTTAGTTTGTTTCCAGGAGACCAGCAACCTTTAATCTCAAGTCACACGATTGTATGTTATCTTTAACTTTATGTGCTTTTCAACTATGTAAAACTATTGGGCTCCTTGAGCTTCAGTTGTCTCAAGTGCCTTACTCCTAATAATTTGATAATAACAACGTTAGGTTGTTTAAAAGTTTGTTTTATTTGACATACTTTCTTGCCATCTGATCATTTCTTGAAGGTCTTTGAGTATTTTGCATCATTTCGTGCTCCAGACGGTGAATTACTCATGAGACCAATGGATCTCATGCGGGCGGTGATTCCTGTCTTTCCACCTTCAGAGTCACATCTTGTAAGAGATGGATATTTGAGTGGGGAAAGAAACCCTGGGGAGCTACGTTGTGCCCCTTCTGATTTGCTCATGCTTTTTGATATAAACAATGATGGGCATGTTTCTTTTAAAGAGTAAGCCATTTTATATTTTTATGTTACTTGTTTCATTATACTTTGTGCTATGAGATTATATTTTCATTCCATGTCGTTGCATGCTTACACATTTTCGCACTATGACATTTAATCTTTGTTATTATACTCAATTTTGAAGATGCTTTTCTTTGCTTAACAGGTACATCTTTCTAAAAACCCTACTCAGCATCCCAGAATCAAGTTTTATTGTTACGTTTAAAATGTTTGACCTCAACAATGATGGGTATGTAACGTGTAACCTTGTTCAATAAATTTACTTTCACAAAGTCTCCAGACACAAGTCTTGCAATTTTGAGCCCGGTCAAATCTTATCGTCTCTTTAAAGAGCAAAACTCTTGGTTTAACAGATATTTCTTCTTTCGGGGGGGGGGGGGGGGTGGAATTCATACAAGATATAAATAATTGCAAAATAAACTAAATTTTATCTCGAACTCTCACTTCACAAGTTAGAGCCAAATAAGTAGTCACTCATAAAATAACAAACGCCAACCTATTCAATAATGGGGCGAAGCCCAAGACTAACTTTAAGTGAAGCTTTCCCTGTGAGCATCATGATTCGTGGAGTTTTGTCAATGTTGTGGCGTTATTTGGGGCTCCACACAATCCTAACACATTTAAGTACACGAGCTATTGGAAAGATAGAATGTATTCTCGCTAACTTAAGCTATTGAGATTTACATGTGGATCTGTTGTCTTGGCATTTTCTCAAGGATCTTCAGTGGTCGGAGCCGTTTAGGGTGACATGCTGGATAATTTTATTCTCATTATATTAGCATTTGAACTTTACACGATAATCATTTTCCCAAAACAATTTACTACCGCTAACCTCCTTGAATATATATGTATTTCATTGACAATGTTGCTTGAGTAACAGTATTGCATTTTGTAGAGAGATTGATCAGGAAGAATTCAAGAAAGTGATGGCTTTGATGCGGTCCCATAACCGACAAGGCGCTCAACACAGAAACGGACATCGTAGCAGATTAATCTTTGACGGCTGTGTGGAAAATGGAGGCCTTGTAGAGTACTTCTTTGGTAAAGATGGAAACGCAGGCCTCCAACTTGAAAAATTTATCCAATTTATGAAAGATCTGCAGATTGAGGTAACCATATGCTAACCAAGCCTAGTGTTGAATTTCTTAATTATTTTCAATGACTCGATCCAAGCTAACTTGTTCTAAAAGCAAATATTCGTTGCGACATTTCAAAATTGCTTGATCAGGAAACAGTTTGAAAAATGCTCACTTATCTTCTATCTAAATCCTGAACTCCAAAATATCCATTTGTGTTGTAGATGCTGAAATTGGAGTTTGCACATTATGACTATAAATTAAGAGGAACCATATCTGCAAAGGACTTTGCATTGTCCATGGTTGCCTCAGCTGACTCATCTCGTTTACGTGAGTTGCTTGATCGAGTTAGTAGGATGGACGATAAACCACATTTTAGGGACATTCGTATTTCATGGGAGGAGTTCAAGGATTTTGATACTCTACGCAGAAAATTGCAACCTTTTTCTCTAGCATTATTTAGTTACGGAAAGGTAAACGGCCTTCTGACGAAGAACGATTTTCAACGTGCTGCATCACAGGTATCATGTCTATAATTAACCTTCTTACCAAACAAAATCCATCTAACCCTTATACATTCTGAAGACTGAAGAACAAACCATTGATTTGACTTGGGGGTGGATTTTGTGTAATGTCAGGTGTGTGGCATCAATCTCTCAGACGAGGTTGTGAACATAATTTTTCATCTGTTCGATACAAATTTAGATGGCGAACTGAGTGCGGAGGAATTTGTAAGAGTGTTGCATAATCGAGAGAGGGACGTTGCTCAGCCTGTGGAGGCAGGAATGATGGGGCTTTTCTCTCGCTGCTGGAGTTGCGAAATGAGCCCTTGATTTTTGCAGGTTTGCTTTCTCTCTTACTAGTTTTTAGTTTATGTAAAGTTTAACCTTACGGCCCCTACCACGTTGGATCTCATATGCTTCAAAAATGTAAATAATAGCGTAGGCCTAGCTAGCTAACTTATCGTGATTAATGTTCTTTTAAAGAAAATATTTAAAAGTGCTTCTAACTCGGATAAGCTTATAGGGCAGCATTTGTGTGTATTTAGTTTGGACTAAATCTTGTCCAATATAGTTTAATATGGTTCAGTGGTCAGAACTTATTACTTTGATTACTTTTCTTGTATGGATAGTAATAATAGAATATACTTGAGTTTGTTTTTTTATTGATAAGATTCTGTTAGTTTGTTAATCTCATAATTACTGGTGGGATAGAGATTATTTTCTCTGAATATATCTTTAAGTATGGTATTATTTTCTCTCTTATTGTACTATGGTATTGATGATCAATTTAAGTTTCTTTTTTCTTCGTACTGTGGTAGAGGGATTGGACCACAAAACTTTTGATCACTAACATGTGAGTTAAAGCTATACTCAAGCGGCAATCTATTTAAGTTATCGATACACATTGTTGGAATCGTTTGAAATGACATATTTATTGGGTTGAAAATGGTTGATAAGTTTTGGGAAATACAAGCACTTTCTTTTAATATTTAAATGTGAGACGTTTTCGTGAGTTACATCTTACTTTGTTGAACGATATGTCGTTGAGCTATAAGTACTGCTAGTGCTAATTATAGTTGAGTTTTACCTATTTTTGTAGAACAACATGTCTTTTGAGCTACGTTCATTTTTGTCCATTATACTTATATATGCTATTTATTACTTTTTTATTTAATAATTTCAATGTTCATTTGTTATTTCAACAATGGAATTTCTAAATTGATGCTGTTGTCTTTATTGAAATTGATTTCCGCATGGCTGTTAATAGTTTGGAATTAGAAATATAACCTTAATATACTTTGTTACTTTTCTAAGTGTTATTTAGTCCCGGTTAAAAAAAATTGTCTAATACAGTGTTTCTGAATTTTAAATTCAAAATTTTAAATCTCTCTTATGAGCTATTACATATCAACTTTTTTCTTTTTGAAATAATGAATATGCTATGATTCGTTGTACACATAATTAGAAATTTAGAAATTTAGAAATTTAGAAATTTAGACTTGTATATTTGTATGATCAACTGTGGGGGTGTGGTTGAACTTCCAGCCTTAACGGAGGTTATGTCAATACTATTTAGTTAAACTTACTTTGACAGTTTATGGTTTAAATAGACACAAATTTGAAAGTGTGTAGATATATTTAACATTTTTTTAAGTTTAGTGACAAAAAGGCACAAATTTAAATTAGCGAAACATAAATTAATGATTTTAAATCGTGTTATGAGCTATTACAGATCAATTATTTTTTTTGTTGAAATAATGAACATGGTAGGATTGGTTGTACTCAAAATTAGAAATTTAGAAATTTACAGACTTGTTGGATATTTGTATGATTTATGGTTTCTTTTAATACTTTGAGGGTTGGTTGAAACTTATGTCAATATTATTGAATCAAATCCATTTTGATAATTTATGATTTAAATAAACACAAATTTGAAAGTTTACAAATAGATTTAACAATTTTTTAACGTTTGGTGATAAAAAGACGCAATGCGAAATAAAAAACAGTAACAAGTTTACTTCACTCAGTCAAAATATATATATATATATGTGTGTGATATATATATTTTGCTGAAGTGGTATTAGTGATAGTCCCAATTTTGGTGTATTATTTTTTTTAGAGCACACAAATGTAAGTGAGCAGACAAGGCACGGCAAACCAGGATCATATTCCCTTTACACAAATTACAAATATTCTTCACCTTCTCCCATACTACGCTTTTGTGGACAACGATTCCCACGCTTTAACAACCGGATATTTGACTAATTAGCTCACCTAAAAGTCTAAAACTCCCACAAAATTATATTTCTGCTTTTTTTTTTGTTATATATATATATATATATATATATATATAACAAAATATAGACAGTAATCTAATAGATTTACTTAAAAAAATTGGAAAAAAGCTTATGTGGCTAGAAAAAACGAGCTAGATTCTAGAATGATTTTAAGTAAACAAAAACGAGAAAGAGCAAGAAAGGGATCAAGAATGAAAGTATGAACAATAAAACGAGTTTGAACACGAACAAGAGTGAAAAAAAAAAGGAAGAAAATGTTAGATGATTGGATTAAAAGATTGAAATGCTTTGTTTTGAACATTATGTCCTATTTTATTTTATTTTTTCTAATAAAAAACTAGGCCATTCATACAAAAATTCTCATATCTAGAGAGTTTAAAAATTGAGATATTAACCAAAGTTGATCATTGCCTTATATATATCCTAAAACAATGTGGTTATAGTTTTTTTTGCATATTTGAGTTGAGGATTTCACATTAAAAAAAACTATAAAATGTATATTGGACCACTTATTATGTTATCAATTGGTTTTAAAATTGAATTTTATGACTATCTAGTGTAATATTATAGTCCATAAAACTTAAATAAATATTTGGTCTAAAATTGAAATTTGACCTCCAGAAAGACCATTTGAGAGGCATGTTCAAAATTTAAACTATATTTATTTAATGGACAAAACTTTATATATTTATTATTATTATTTGAAACTGAGCAGGTTGGAATGAAACTTTATAAGGTAAGGGCTGGAGTACAACCAATTCCACTACATTTTTATTTTTACTTTCCTAAACAGTAACAACATGGAGTTGTCTCCATTTTTTTTTCTTTTCTTTTAAAGACAGCATTTATTTATTTATTATTATTATTTTAAAAAACAGAGTATACTTTTATAGAAATTGCCTTTTAAAACCCAAATTCACAAACATATCATAATTTAAGAAAATCTTTCTACAATCATGATATTCTTATTAAAGAAAAATCATGATATTCTATATACTTAATCAAAATCAACTATATAAAAAAATCTCAATATGCCAACGTAAACATAGCTAAATGGTAGTTGACACTATTTTCTTTTGGATCAAACGTTTAAATTCTCAATATCTGCATATTTCTATAAAATCTTTTTAGTATAATTTCAATGAAGGAAATACTTATTGTTTCTTTGAATAGTTTTTTTAATCATATGATTCAATTCTTAATAACCTTTTCTTTAATGAAATACTCATAATTTGACAAACTTTAAAAGTATATAATAACTTTTCTAATTCAAATTTTATTCACAAGGTTTAATATATTCTAAAATTTTTAACTTTTTTTTGTTTAATATATTTTATTTACTTAATATAAATAAATTTGAAAATTTAAAGGATTATCCAGTCTAAGAGTTTCAAATCACTATTAACAACGACATCATCTATAAAGCATGATCTTCTATTCCAACATAAAAAATGACTTTTTGAACCTAACAAGTTTCAAAAAGTGTACCATCTGAAAGTACAAAAGAAGATATTAAATCAACGTGTTACAATAAAAATATCTACAATAAGAGAATTTGAACCCGAGACGAATGACGAGTCCTTAATTTAGTGTTGCAGTAAATTATTATAACATAGGAAAATAAATAAATAAATGAATCCAAATATATTGGGTGGATGAGTCAACGTATGTGATTTTTATGTATAGGAAGAAGGAAAAAGTACCGACATGCGCGGTAATGACAAGGGGGATTGACAAGATCATTGGGAAAGTTGAGGAGGTTTTATTGAAATAGAGTGGTTGGGGAAAGAATTTAGGGAAATGGGGTTGTTTTGAAAATAATTAGGAAAATGGGGTTGATTGGGAAAGGACGGGTGTTGGGAACCGGTGTATGGAAGAGGTCCGGTCTTGAAGACCGGACCTCCAAAAAACCATTTATTTAAACTTTTTTTTTTAAATAAGGAGGTC
>JBBPDJ010000021.1:524035-534670 GCA_037974625.1 Cucumis cinereus
AAACACTAAATAAAATCAAAACTACCCCATTTCTCTAAATATTTTCTAAATCCACCCTATTTATACAATTTTCCCGGAAAGTTGACCTGCCATTCTCGAAACCCTAGAGGCCTATAATAATAATAATAATAATAATAATAATAATACTCCGTTTCATTTCGCCATTATCCTACGCGCCCTTTTCTTGTCCATTTCCATCTGGCTTCCTCATCTCCTTCTTCTGTTCCTGAAATTCTCGGCTCAAACAATTTCATTTCGATTTGATTCGATTTTGTTGTTTTCTCTCCCCATTTACGTTTTCAGAATCCGAATTTTCAGGTCCGGAGCAGTCTCAAGAGGAAGCCAGATACATATACAGACGTGTTTCTTTGATTTTCGTTTCTTTTGTTCATCAACTAAGACTTGTACGAGTTTTGTAATTTCCAGCTTCAAATTCCTGTTTCATTTGCCTCTCTGTAGTTTGTATTCTATATTTCACGAATTTTAAATTTCTACATACATGTATAGATGCAGTTTTATGTGATTTGAGGATTAGAAGGAAGGAGAGTGAGGCTTGGATTTGAGATTTGAATCAGCAACTTTGTGATTTCTGAGTTATTTTAATGGGGAAGCCAACGGGAAAGAAGAAGGAAAATGTTGGGGAGAAGCCTGGGAATGCTAATTCTAAGACTGCTCGGCCCTCTGACCGGAACTCGAAAGCGTTCGATGAAGACACGGCGATTTTCATAAACATGTCCCAAGAGCTCAAGGAGGAAGGCAACCGGCTATTTCAGAAGCGAGATCATGAAGGCGCCATGTTGAAATATGAGAAAGCTCTTAAGCTGTTGCCGAGAAATCATATTGATGTTGCTCATCTCCATAGCAACATGGCTGCATGTTATATGCAATTGGGATTGGGCGAGTATCCACGGGCGATTAACGAGTGCAATTTGGCGTTGGAGGCTCATCCAAGGTACAGCAAGGCGTTGTTGAAGAGAGCAAGGTGCTACGAGGCTTTGAATCGGTTAGATTTGGCGTTGAGAGATGTCAATACTGTTTTGAGCTTGGAGCCTAATAACCTCTCTGCGTTGGAGATTTTGGATAGTGTCAAGAAGACGATGAGAGAAAAGGGTGTTGATGTTGATGAGAAAGAAATCGGTTTGGCCAGCGTAAAGCTACCTCCCGGAGCGCATTTGCGAAAGGTAGTTAGAGAGAAACTAAGGAAGAAGAAGAATAAGAAAGTTGATGAAAAGACAGATGATAAGCGGATTGTGGAGGAGAAGGTTGATCAAGTGATTCAAGTTGATCAGGTTGATCATGTTGAAGATAAGGAAGTTACAAAGAATACTATTGAGGAAGACAAATTGTTCATCGAACCGATTGAGGAAAAACCGGTCTCAAAGACAGTGAAGTTAGTATTTGGAGAAGACATAAGATGGGCACAGCTACCTACAAATTGCAGCATGAAATTGGTGAGTGAGATAGTTCGAGACAGATTTCCAAGCTTGAAGGGTCTTCTTGTGAAGTACAGAGATCAAGAGGGTGATTTGGTTACAATTACTACGACAGAGGAGTTAAGGTCGGTTGAATCATCTAGTCAGTTGCAGGGTTCACTTAGACTTTACATCACAGAGGTCAGTCCTGATCAGGAACCTGCCTACAAGGAAATTGAGAACGAGGAGAAGCATTCAGAGGTTGTTGATAAAAGAAGAAACGCAGTGGTGATGAATGGGGATTCAGTAAATGACAAAGAGATTGTAAGGGGAACGACCACGGTTGAGGACTGGATAGTCCAGTTTGCACGATTGTTCAAGAACCATGTTGGGGTTGATTCTGATTCATACTTGGATCTTCACGAGCTTGGAATGAAGGTGTACTCGGAAGCGATGGAGGATTCTGTAACAGGAGACAGTGCACAGGAACTTTTTGAAATTGCTGCTGACAAGTTTCAAGAAATGGCAGCTCTGGCATTCTTCAACTGGGGCAATGTTCACATGTCCAGGGCAAGGAAGCAGGTTTTCTTTCCAGAAGACGGTTTGAGAGAAACTCTACTTCTACGGATTAAGGATGCATACGAATGGGCACGGAAAGAATACAAAAAAGCCGAAATGAGATATGAAGAAGCTCTAAATGTAAAACCTGACTTCTATGAAGGTTTCCTTGCACTTGGGCAGCAGCAGTTTGAGCAAGCTAAGCTCTGCTGGTATTATGCTATTGCTAGTGGAAGCAAAATCGATTTGGAATCGAGCTTCTCCACAGAGGTCTTACAACTTTATAACAAGGCCGAGGACAGCATGGAGAAGGGCATGCTGATGTGGGAAGAAATGGAGGAGCAGCGCCTGAATGGACTCTCCAAAAGTGAAAAATACAGATCTGAGTTACAAAAAATGGGATTGGAAAAACTATTTACTGAGATACCTGCTGATGAAGCTGCAGAGCTGGCTTCAAACATGAGATCACAAATATACCTTTTATGGGGCACCTTGTTGTATGAGCGTTCTGTCGTGGAATATAAGATCGAGCTACCAACCTGGGAGGAATGTTTGGAAGTATCGGTGGAGAAGTTCGAACTCGCTGGGGCTTCCCAAACAGATATTGCAGTTATGATAAAGAATCATTGTTCCAACGAAACAGCACTGGAAGGTAAAGTACAAGCTGGCCTCCTTAGAGTATAGAGCTCCTGTTTGATGCAATATTATTCAAATTTTCTTTTCATAATCTTTTTCTGTTGTTAATAGAGCATCTTACTATCTTGGGCTTGCAGGTTTTGGCTTCAAAATCGATGAGATCGTTCAGGCATGGAATGAAATGTATGATGCTCAAAGGTGGCAGTTTGGTGTTCCATCTTTCCGCCTCGAGCCTTTATTTCGACGCCGGGCTCCAAAACTTCATTTCACTCTCGAACATTTTTGAGAGTTTTGTTGTCGATGGGGGCATTCTTTATAGGCATTTAAGCAATATTTCAGTTTTCTTTGAATCAAATTTTCTGGTGTTCTGCTTTCCCATATAGACATAAGGTAAAACAGCATCTCATTTAAAGCTTTCCAAATTTATTTCTCTTTAACAGCAAGTTACCTTGATAGAACTTCTATTTTTATTTGATAAATGTTGTTAATGCAATCTATATTAATCACACCATGCTGAATTGTTATTAATTTAAACTTATTTCTTCTATAAATGCAATTATATGATGTAAATTAGCAGCTTTAATTATTCTTGATATATTTCAAGCTATCTTTCTTGTCAGAAAGTAGGGATGTGTTTTGGGGTGCTGCCCTCTTCATAAACCCTGTTGTTTATTAGTTTATATACATACAATACCGAGCAGTGACGTGTTCGTTATTTCTCGAGAACTCGATCCTTGTAACTTCTAGTATATATTTCATGTTTTCTTTCAGTCCCGGATTTGAAACTTTCGATACAATTTCTTCCAGTAAACTCAGCATGCCAAGTTACTGATGTGGCATTTTTTCTGTGGTTGCAGATGTTTTACGCCAGCCGTTATCGTTTCGATTCGTATTGTTTACTTGGTCAGAGTGTAAGTTTGTTTATAGTATTATTCATTTGCAGTTTCAGTTAAGAGAAGATTGGCGATTCAGCAACAAAGATATAGTTATAGAACTATTCATTATTCATCAACGATTCTATAGGGTATGGAGGAAGAAATTTATTTTGAATTTGATTTATGAGATTGAATAGAGAGAAATTGTTGTTTGTGAAATTTCAAGAGCAGTTTGTTTATGATAGAGAGTGTCAAATTGATTGTTTTGGAATTTGAAGAGTGATTTTAGTGAACTATGTATACAATTTTCTTGGAAGAGTATTGCTGATGTTTATAGTACCTTTTATTTATTTATTGAAAAAGATATTTATAGTCCTTTTCAACACAATTAAATTTATAATTGAATGTTCAAATTTTAAAAAGGAGACTTATTTGAAATGATAAAATTGTTTAAAATATTCACAAAATATAGTAAAATTTTAAATGTTATCACTCATATATCAATGTCTATTATGATAAATATGAAGTTTTGCTATATTTTGATTCATTTTACTATATTTGAAAAATACTCCTACTAAAATACTTCGACGAAAAATTTATCTAATAGACAAAAATTTGAAATTTGAAGACCTTACATCTATGCTTCAAACTCAAAAACTAAATTGAAGTAATTAAAAAAATGGTTAAAATCCCTATTTACTCCACTGTATTAAAATTATAAAACAATAATTAAAAAAAAATACTCAAAATCAAATTTAGAAGAATAATGATTAAGATACATCCATCTATGCGTTGTTTGTCTCCATAAAAAAAAAAAAAAAAATTAAAAAAATTTGTGTGCTAAGAATCCCTTCACACAATTTTTTTTCCTATTTAAAAAACTAAATTCTCCGCTTTTCTTCGAAGTTTGAATTTGTTAAACAAAAAAAAGTAATAAATAAATAAATCGTGGGCCACATGTCATGTCGAAGATTAGATAAGGAGCCGTGTAGGCCATTTCTCCAAACATAATGTATTTTAGTGGGCCCCACAAAAGTCGCGTATAAAAAGAGACCACGTGTCATGGTTTGTTGGCGGGGGCGCAACGCAAAAAGCATTTCTTTGTTTGTTTTCATACGCTTCAAAAGACTCCACAATTGTCTTTTTCCTCTAAGCAAAATCTTCAACCGAAGAAACCGATCTCTGATTCAAAATGAAAAATACTTTCTCAGATCATCCTCAATCAATGTATGCCGATGCTCTCTCTCCTTCTCCGGCGTTGATCGATATGTTTACGGCTTACAGTACTGTTCTTCTTCGTGTACATTGCTGGAAAACGATCGAGGAGCTCTGTAACTACTTAACTCCATGTTATTTTACATTTAGGGTTCCGTTTTTGGAATTTCTGAAATCGTTTGTTGTGTTTTACGCCTAATCTCTCTTCCTTCTCTTCTTTTTGTTTTTGGCGCTTGAATCCGAAGGATGCTCTCTCTTCTTCTCCGGCGTTGATCGATATGCTTACGGCTTACGGTACTGTTCTTCTTCGTGTATATTGCTGGAAAACGCTCGAGGAGCTCTGTAAATACTTAACTCCATGTACTTTTACATTTAGGGTTCCGTTTACGGAATTTCTGAAATCTTTTGTTGTCTTCTACGCCTAATGTCTCTTCCTTTTCTTCTTTTTGTTTTTGATGCTTGAATCCGAAGGTTTTGCTTCACTTCTTTTGTGGAATGATGGCTGTCGACTATTCAAGTGATGGATTATGACTGGCATTGTAGTCATCTAGAGTACAGCTGTGATGGCTCCTCTACGAGTCTCCGGCGGCGGAAACAGGTTAGCGTATGGTTTTTTCTTCCCTTGCTATTTACGGCGTCTATTTTCGTCTTCTTGATTTGGACTGCGTTCCAAATCGAGTAATCTGTAGTACACCTTTTGCATTTCTGAGAATGTTGAATTGTTCGGCTTCTTCGTGTTTGTTTTATGGATTATGTGTTTTCCTTTAGGTATTGAGTAGCGTTTCGTTCGTATGAATTTTGTCCTGTTAAATTAGTTGCGGCACTGGAGCTTGGATGGCTCTGTTGCCATCTGAGTGGTTTGCGTTCATCTGACCTTGTTTATTCATACAGATCTAGCATGTTTTATTGTCATTGTGAATTACAGTCCGTGAAATAATTCTTTGTTGCATAGTTGCATAAGCATGTTTTAATTGACGGTAGATCTGAAGTGTGTTCTATAATTAGGTTGAATGCAGTCTATAATGTATTCTCAACCACTCATACATTTGCATTCATACATGCAAGTGTTTGGCTGAAAGCTAAACATACAAGTATGCAAATGTACTACCGGATGGTTGGTTAAACTTCATTGTACTTTAACTGTGTATAATGTTTCAAGTTTTTGATCATACGTTTCCTCCTTGCCCTCACTTAGATCCTCTCAGTTTCTGTTTTGTTTTCTGTTGCATCTTTCCCGACCTTTGTTAATCTTTGTTAATCAAAAGAAAAAATCATCATTTGTTTCCCTCCATGCGTTACTCTCTTTTAATCGTAAGAAGCAGTAGTTAGTATTGGATTGGAGCATAGATTTGTGGATAACTCATTCATTACCGTTCCAACGAGAGTGATCATTTAAGTAATCAAGTCTCTTTCGATAACTATTTGCTTTTAATTTTTTAGTTTTTGAAAATTAACTTATAAACATTTTTTTCATCTCTAAATTTCTTACTTTATAATCCACCTTCTACCTATGTTTCAAAAGCAGCTAAAAAGTTGTTTCTAAAATCTGTTTTCCGAATTTGAACTTTGGCTCAGATTCCAACCCTCGTAATGTATACCAGCATAATAGAGCAATTAGGGGTTTAATTTTCAAAAACCAAAAACAGAAAACAAAATCGTTTGTCATACATAACTTTAGTTTTTAGTTTTTATTTTTTGAAAATTATGCCCATAAGTACCCTTAAGTACCACCAATAAATTTTTTATTTTGTTATCTACTTTTTACCGTTGTTTTAAAAAACTATGTCAAATTTTGAAAACTAAAGAGATAGTTTTTAAAACTTGTTTTTGTTTATGAAATTTGACTAAGAATTCAAATCTTTTACTTGAGAAACGCGAATCATTATAGAAAATTGAGAGAAAATAAGCATTACATAATTCAAAAACCAAAGAACTAATCAGAGATTTAGACTACACCTTAGTTTTTATATTTTTTTGTTTACTAATTGTTAATATACTTGTTTCTTGTTCAAAAAGGAAAAGGGAAAAAGTGGAATCAAGTAATTCATTGAGCAAACATATTGACATTTGATATTCTAACAGTTACTCGTTAAGAGCTTAGAACACAACTGACTATCAAACTTTATCGATCAAATTGTAGTACTACTATGACCTCCATTGCTGAGAATATTGAATTGTTCGGTCCAGTCATATTTGTTTCATGGATAATGTGTTTTCCTTTAGGTCTTGAGTAGTGTTTTGTTCGTATGAATTTTGTCTTCGTAAATTAGTTGCGGCACTGGAGATTGGATGGCTCCTATTAATCCTTTTAGAATAAAGAAAAAATCTTATCCTTCCCCCTTTTTGCAGTACTCTCTTAGCGGATGACAGGTCCATGCATGGTTAGAAATAGTAGTTTGTATCTTTACCAATCAGAGCGTAGCTTAGCACAGATAACACATCATTTACTATTCTAAAGTTCAATCCATGGTTCAATCTTCCACTCGTTAACCTTAACAACAGAAAGAAATGTATCAACTATTTTTAAAGGCGTTTACAATGGTTGAATCTTCCATTCCTAGATTAGTAGTTGTGCAGCTGCAGCATACAACCTCAGGTTGGTGCTTCTAAAATGCGGGTTTCTTCTTGTAGCTTCTCTTCTATTGGTGAGTAGCTTTAAATTTCCTTTTAGATGGAGTGAGGTGATGCCCCGTGTCTTCCAAGTATTCTCTATTTTTAATGAATATATTTTCCGAGTGAAAAGAATTGTGACCATATGCTGTAGATCACTGTAGCTTCTGTGTCTTTTAGTTTTTCTAATCTTTGTAAAGCATGAAATATTAATTATTAATATACTTTTACTTGTTTCTTCTTCTGAAAAAGTAGAGAACTTCATTGAGCTAATATACTGATATTTGAATGTGATGATGTAATAGTTACGCGTTAAGAGCTTCGTCTCTCAAAAGCTTTCGATCTAAAATTTGTTTGGCTCATTAATGCTCTGGATAAATTGCATGTCAATATTAGAACTTAGAAGACGACTGACTGGCCCAGGTCGAAACCCCAAAGTTCCCAGATTTTGCTTTTTTCCAAGTCTTTCTCTATCGCTGCTTAAACTTGATACGATAGATTTTTTTATCTTCTTTTTTCCCTCTTAAAAAAACGTGGGGGAACTTGGATAATAGAATGTTCAATGTTGGATGTTTTAAATATACCACTTTTACAATTTGTTTTTTTTTTTCGCAGCTGCAGGAGCTTACAAAGTACTTGGATGTGAATATTATATACATATATAACTCTTGAGCAATAGATTGCTCGATTCATAGGTCGCCCTTATGAGGTATATTTTCTTGCGTGAATAATTCATTACCATCGTTTCTCTATGAACAAAGATTTTGCCAAACGTCCCTAATCCAACTTTCTAAACAATACAAACTCTTGAGCATAGTATTTATGGCAACTTTCAATTCATATACAACTTATTTTAAAACTTGACAAAATTGAATATAACAAACTCTGGATAAACTGCATGACAAAATTGAACTTTGTTATATATTACACCAACCATAGTTGATTTTATGTTGGATCACTTTGAATGATTACTAAACCGTTCATAGTCAATTAGCAAACAGTTTTGGTAAAAAAATCATCTTCAACCAATGTCCACCCCTCAACATGTTGCTTAAGCATGCTTTGAAGTATTACCTTAATTAGTAATTTTTTTATTTAATTTTGTCAACATATTTACATAGAAAGAGAAGTTCTAAGACGAAAAAAAATCAAGGGTTTGATAAGATACTTCTAATTTAAAGTTTCTGTTACAGATTTTTTTATCAAGAGAGTTTATAGTTCCATAAGTTTTGAAAAACATTCATATCTTATAGATGTTTTCTAAATATTAAAAATGTACATTTTGAGTTTCCAAATTTTTAAAATGGATTTTTTAGTCTGTGTTTTTAAAAGTATTATACATTTAAAATTAGAAGAATAATTTTTAAAGATCATATTTTTTTCTAATTTTAAAAATCATATAATTATTTTAAAAAAATAAAACAAAAAAAATTGAAAATCTTTTACACTTGATTTTAAAAACTCAGGTCCCTAATGAATTTATTCTTGTAAACCTAAAAACTAAAAATACATTTTAAAACCTAATACACATTCATATGAAGTTAAAAGACTAAAAGTATAATTTTTCTTTATTTTTTTCTAATGCATTTGATAAAACATAAGTTCATAGAAAGCTACTTTACTTGGGAAAGAAAAAGTCCCTATCAAATCTTAAACTATAAATGGTAGAAAAAATTTCCAACCAAAACTTCTTCGGATCCATTTATATCTAACAATATAAAACCTAAAAAATATGAGTTCGCCCTTCAAACTTGTGGAAGGTGAACAAAATTTCATAGACAAATTAAGAATTATTTCAAATATCACAATCTATGCAAACCACAATAAACGCAAATAATAATTCATCTTAGTTTATTGTAAACTATCACAAATAGATAATTATATTTTGTTATATTTGTAAATATTTTCATGCGTACGATCATTTAAATTAAATGTTTTATAAATTAATAACAAATTTAATAAATATAAATAATGTTATTTAACTAATATTATTATGTTTTATGTTCAATATAAAGTATTATTATTAATTAAATGAAATTATTTAAATAATGTTTAATTAAAAGGGTGGGGTTTAAAAAATTAAAATGTAATTATGAAAAATATATATTCTATAAATAAAATATATTCATTTAACTTCTATCTTAGATATTAGTTATATGCAAATCAAATACAAACAACAGGTTATTCTAGACATTCAATATCTATGCTGAGGGAGCCAAACACTTTTCTTCCAAAACAATATTTGGGTTTGCTAGTAAATTTTAGAATACCAAAGAAAATATCTAAATGTTAAAAGCCAATCCTAACAAGCTTACCATCTCCATCTTTTAACTTTTTTGTCACTCTAAACTATGTTTTTTCTCTTCCTAACAAACTATGTTTAACTTTTCCCTTCTACGCTCTAAATCATTTCAAAAACTGAAGTTGAGTCTATACTTTCATAGATGGAACACTATACTCATAAATATGGATTGCTGCATGCTTTGTCATCTACTAATATCAACCCATCTAACTTAAAAAGTAAAGTACAAAAAAAAAAAAAAAAAAAAAAAAAAAAAAAAAAAAAAAAAACAAGAAAACCTTAATTTCACAAAGTAGACCACTTAATGCACCCTTACAGCGAGAATATGATGATTTCCTCATTCATTCAATACCAGTATTCATAAGGATGCAATGCTCATGAATATCGTAACCTGCCAATTGCCTTTTGAACACGCGGGAATCTGTCTCCCCATCGAGAATATCCTGAAATCAAATTTAAAGAAGAAGAAAACAAACATCCTCACCATTTAACAATTTTTAAATGACACGTCACATTTTACAATTCAGTTGAACTAATAATTTTTTTTTAAAAAGGAAACAATAAATAAATGGTATAATATTGAGTTTCAAATATGTGCTAGAATTTTTAAACCTGTCTTGTTAATATATGTTTGAGTAAAGCACGAACCTGCTGTGATAATCTCGAGAAGATCCATCTGTGCCATTTCATCGTCGTTCATGCTCTGCTGAAATCCAGAGAAATTCAACATTTTATATATTCAGCTTCAGCAGCACTGTTGTTAAATTATAAGTTTACTACATTTTCTTTCAAATTGATATCTAGTAAATCTCTAATAACTTCATTTATAATTTTTGCGTTTAGTCTCCACGCATATTTAATTAGTTTTCCTACTAGATTTGTGAACTTTGTAAAATGTGGACTGTCAATGACCTTTTAGATATAAAATTAAAAAAAAAAAAAAAAAATTAGGCCTTCTGTAGATTTGTAGATTTGGGGGGGGGGGGGGGGGGGGGGGGGGGGGGGGGGGGGGGGGGGGGGGGGGGGG
>JBBPDJ010000021.1:541811-552251 GCA_037974625.1 Cucumis cinereus
ATTTTTATAATTTAAATTATTTTTTGCTAATTTTCAAAATGAAACCTCTTATTTTGCCATTTTTCTTGTTGCCCCTTAGAAGAAAATAGTTAGAAAAAACTAATTTAAAAAAATATATTAAAAAAATGTGAGTTGGCATTGGATACAAACTGGACTGCATAACAAATTGGTGTAGTCCTACATATTCTATTGCAGTGTTTTTTTGTCCATCCCGAACGAATGTAGTCTTACAAATTTAAATTTTATTTCTGTGTGGTAAATAAATAGAAAGTAGGTAGAATGCATCTAATCATTACTCTTAGATATATTTTATTTGTTATGTAGTGTCCATTTATACGAGGACACGTGTCAGTTTGTTATTTATCTCTTTGCCATCGAGTATATATTTATGGGAAGTATTGAATAAAGGTGAGAGAATATATTTTTCGATTATATGCAAAAACTTAAAAGTTTAGGGATGTCACATTTTGGTTTTTTTTTCCGTGTATGATAAGATTGTGGTATACAAAGATGAGTGTTGTTCGCAATACACTTGTATTTGTTATACAATTGTTTATGTTGGCATGAGGTACATTTACACGACAATTATTTATTTTGTTAATTTATTTTAATAAACATCCCCAATTTTGAAGTCTTAGTAAAATCAATAAGTTGTATTTTTAACTGGCCATATTAAAAAAAATTATTTTATTAGTTTTCTACATGCCGCAAATAACAATAAAATTAATCTTTATTTTTGACATAGTTATCGAAAAGCAATTTGTTAGTATTTAAAAAATAAAAAATAAAAGCAATTAGTTAGTAAAAATTTAAATATCAAGCTACTTAAATAAAGTCAATAATATATATATAGTAACTATAATTTTAGGTGGACATTTAAAAAAAACCTACCAATGAATTTTGTTTACATATCTTGAACTTAACTATATTAAAGTAAATACAATAAATCACTAATTATAAATTTTTTAATTAATATAAGATTTAACCATGGATTAAATATAATAAAATATCCACGATTCCAAAAATTTTAATATACACTCCATTTTCAAGTCTCTAAAATATGCACTAAAAATTTAAAATACAGTCCTTTTAAACTCAACATATGCTTCAAAAACTATCTTATTAAACTAAAGTTATCTAAACTTGAAAATGACACGAGAAGAGTTCACATTTCAAGAAACGTTTGGAACAAAAAGGGTATTATTATACTATTGGATTGTTATTTTAGTATAAGTTATAATAATATGTATTTGAATTACATACAAATTTATATTGAGAGTGAAATAGTAAACATTATAACAAATAATAAAAACCAATGAATATAAAATAGTAAAAGTTATAGTAAATTAGAACTTTAAAATAGTATTTATTATAGCTAATTAATACATAATAATTATTATAATTTAATATAGAATCGTTAAATTTAGATTCACGAACCTTTGCAACATTAATGCGATTACTATACATTAAAATAATATCCAGCTAGTGTAATAATAAATTAAGAAATGTGTTTTGTTAGTTGAGGAGATGAAGGACCTTAAAGCAGTCAAGTGGCGAAGGAACCAAAAATGGTCGGCATGTGGTGTTGGTCACGTGCGCTACAGAATAAATAAAAAAGAAAAAAGAAAAAACAAATAAAATAATTAAAAAAAGGAAACTCGTGTCAATTTCTCATTGGTGTAGACTTTGAAATTCGTCGTTGGATTCTATGGTGGGTGGCTGTTGCAGAGATCCCTATGGAAGTGACCATCGGAGGCCACATACGCACATTCAATTCCAAAAGTATATATATATATATATATATAATTTATTAATTTAGAATTTTACATGTGAGAGTTAATTAGGATGGTTTCAATTAACCTTTTAAATAGTGATAAGTGAATCAATTATTGAATTGTAATTACGGTTAATGAAACAATTCTTGTATGTGGCAGTCTTCTTCAAATAAATTGGAATAACATGAGGAACGATTGAAATTGATGTTTGGGTATTTCCACTAAGAAGACAGATATTTACAGCCACACACGTGCTACAATAGCAATTACAAAGGAAAGCAAGGTTGTAAGGCGGATCGTTATTAGGGCTCGTGAACTAATACCGTATGTTATGATCTTCTACATCCTACGTTTTTTCCGTTCCTTCATCTAGCTTTCTTTTTCGAAACGATTTCTATACTACTGGCGAAAATGGTGACTTGTTTTGAATCTTTCGTGATAAGATTGAGTTAGCGAGATGCCTGATTTTGCTTAATGTGTTCCATCATTAGCACCTAATCTATGTTGATTTTGGCAGACCATGCTCCACCCTGGTGAAATTACGTGGTTCCAAAGCATCCAGAGACCAGAGGCGAATTTGTTCACGGTGGATAATTTACTAAAGAATTCTTAGTTGAAATTTCAATTTAGTTTAAGTTTGCAGTATACTTGATAGAACTATAAATCGCACCCAACGTACTATGCAAACTGAACATGATATAAATTGATACACTTTTAACGATTTCAAGTTTAGTTGATATAATTATTAGTTAACGTTTAAATTTGTATATCACAAACTTATACGAATTTAATTTATATTATTATTTTTTTTTTTAACAAAAGGGAAAAAGAATAGTTCAATTCCAGATTAATTGTTTTTTGGTTATTGATGCATTGTATTTGTATGGTTCCAATAAAAAAGCTTGCGGTTATGCTGAATTGGGAACTGTGTTTGGCTGCATCCATTGTCTCTAAATTGACATTTTCAAGTGAACCGTTCATGCATATCGTTGAGTGAGATGTGGGATTAAAATAAGGTAAAGTACTTTATGAATTTAACTAGTAATTCAAATAAACGGTAGTCATCGTATCAATTTCAATTCTAAATTTTTGTTATCAATTTATACATTTTTAAAATTTTAACTATTTTATAATTCAAATCAATTAAACTTCTAATCGTATTGAATGAATGTTGCTTATTTTATCTAGTTTTTCACTAATGTTTTTGTATTGTTTTCGTATTGTGTCGTGTCAAATTAACCTAAATTAATAATAAACAATATTATGTTGTATTATCGTTAGCTAACAATATCAAACCATCATAAATCTAAAGTTGATGAAAGAGTATTGTTATTAAGAAAAAATATTTTTCTCTAATAAAAAACTAAAGTTACGTTTGACTACCATTTAAGGTAACATTTATCTTTGTGTACGCAATAAATTATTGAATCATAATTTGTCATATGACAAATTCTTCAACTTTCTTTTTTACGCCGTTTTACCCACCAACTTCTTGAGTTGGTATGAATAACTTATGGTGTTTACACATTTATCGAATAACTTCATCTATTTTTGTCTACTTTTCATATTTATCAAGTAACTTAGAGTATGTGTGAAATGACTTAAGAAAAAAATGTTTGTCAAAAAACTCATTTTTATTTAAACTCTTTTGATAAAAATTGTTTAAAATAATACACTTCAAAAGTTGTTTCAAGTGGTTGCAAAGCACTCCAATTTTTCACAAACTGACTTATCTTTAAAAGTAGCATTTGACAATGTATTCCAAACACACTCTTAATATTCTCTTCTTAATCTACTTTTTAAGTTACCGATTAAAATTTTCTTACAACTCTACAGTTCAAACATAAATTTCACTTAGCGAGTTGAACGATCCATTATATTAAAAAAATATGTAAATACCGTTAAAAAAATAGTTTTTTCAAATATAGTAAAACGAACCAAAATATTAAAATATTTGCAAATATTTTGTTGCTTTTGTAAATAATATTTTGCTATATTTGTCGATATTTGAATAAGTTTTCTTTTTATTTAAAACAAAAAAAAGAATATTTTAAATGATAAAACTTCTGAAAAATATAGCAAAAATATCATAGACCATGATAGATAACTTCAGGAGTAGACAAGAAACTGGGTCTAAAGGAGATTATTTCAGTTATATATATATATAGGGTTTAGGGTTGAGGGGACTCGAACCTTCCCTAAATCCTACACTAAATACGTCACTGCAGATAGCCGTTAATCTTGGCCTATCATAGTCAATTGTAAATAAACTATGATATTTGTTATATTTTATAAAAAAAATTATTTTGTTATATTTGAAAATAATTATTAAATAAATAAATAAAAAGAACTTAAATTAAATAAATAAATTTAGAAAGGATGCTGCTCTTGTCACACGCTTTCCCCGCTCCTTCCCCAACCAACTTTAGAGAGCCAAACTGCCGCAATTATCTCTTCTCTCTCTCTTATCTGTCCCCTTCCATTCTTCATTCCTCTTCTTATTTTTCTCCCACAACTCTCTATAAATATCTCTTCCATTTCTCTCCCCCAATTCCATCATTACTACTTCTCACCTCTCACTCATTTTCATCTTCACCATGTTCAACCACTACAATCCATTTTCATTCACTCACAAGCTCAAATCCTCAATCCCGTGTTTCCGCCCCGATCACGATGGCAAATTACACGAAAACGAAGACGATTCATCTCCAACAACCCCTACATCTCCTGCTCTCAAATCAATAGCCTCTGACCTCCCGGAGCTCCGCGGAATGTGTCGGAGTCTTGTCGCTCGGATCAGCCGTAGTCGCCGACGCTACCATCACTCTGCTGATTTTCGATACGATCCTTCCAGCTATGCCCTTAATTTCGAGGACGAACAAGTTCGAGATGACGATGAGTTTCCAATTAGGGATTTCACTTCGAGATTGCCGCCGTCGCTGCCACCTGTAAATCTCATGCGATTTTGAAGCCATGGGATTGGGGATCTACATAGTCTCTACCCATTGATTGTAACTGTGTATACCGTAATTTGCTAAAGGTGTTATTCGTCGAGCTAAATGTATAAATATCTAAAAAGCTCTCTAATTATATATTCTTTCTATTAATAATAATAATGATAATAACTGATTATGTTTGTCTTTAATTTCGTTTAATTTCAACAAACCTTACTTAAATTTGTTTGTTAGATTTAGTTAAATTACTGTTATGTGTACGGATCATTGTGCGTTATGAACTGAAAATTTTCGAAAAAGATGACTAATAAATTTAGTAGTTATATAACTGAAACCTCTCTAATTGATGAATTTGATAACGTCAATAAATATGTACAAACTATTAGTTTTTTCATTCAACCACAAAATTGGCAAAATTTAACCTAAATAATTAAAAAAAAATTAGAATATATTTGGTTCGATGTTTAATTAAGTATTTATAAGTGCAAAAAGAGTATATAAACACTTAAGATAAGAATTTAGATGAACCGTTACTCATGCCTTAGTTTATTGTGGATTATCAACTTAATCATTGTTAACGAATATGTCTAACCAAAACTTTAAACTTTAATTTTTTGTTTAATAGGTCCATGAATTTTAAAAGGAGAAGTCATACATCTCAAAGTTCATTTGCTAAAACTATTGTTTAATAGTGGGTGTTTCAGATCAGAAGGAGGAGAAAAAGAGAAAGAGATAGAATAAGACGAAGTAGGCAAAAGAAAAGAAAAAAAAAACTACATCCGTCGGGGGCATCAACGAGTGACAACCATTGATATGATGAATACATATGTTCACGAGACATAGTTTTGGATGACTTCCTTGTCCCCATTTGATTTTGTGGAAACGAGGGTGAGGCTTTCCACAAAAAAAAATTACGAGGACCGAGTTTTCGCAATAATTTATCCATATTTTTTTAAAAGCAAAAACCGATTAACTTAAATAGATTATATTTACAATTTTAATTAGTTAATTAATTTTCACTAAAGAATGCATTTAAATGATTAATCTTAGATGAAGTGTTTGAATTTAAAAATAAAAAAATTATCCATCAAATTATTCATAGACATAATATAAATGTTAAGGTTGAATTTAAACATTTTGATTATTAAACCGTTTGCAACTTGAGTGTAATTTATATATAATAATAATAGCCTAACAATAGTGATAGTAGCCAATAGCCAAAACGAGCCCTGACATGCTCTCTCATTCTAGAAATCGGAGGTTCGAATCTAGGCAGAGAAGATGTTTTTCCCTTAAGACCCAACCGTCCTTCCACCCTATTTGTGCTCGAAAAAAAAAACTTGATAGTTGATTAATGGATATAAATAAGGCAACCATATAGTTCTGTTCTGTCACACCAAATTTACTGTAATCTCTATATTATATATGAAAACTCAAAAAAATAGAAACCCAAAGAAATTAAAAGAGGATATCACCAGTATATAAGTATATAATACTCCACTAATTTGTATAATATATTATATAATATTTTTTGTTTAAAAAAGAGCTATATTAATGACATGTATTATACTGTAAGGAAACAATAATGCACAGATTATTAAAACTGTACACCCATATAACCCCATCACCTTTCTTAATTATTCACATACATGAAGAAGCTAAAACAAAAATCATAACTCCATTCCATGTGGAGTATCCAATTCATTTCCACTAAAATACTCCTAGATATCAACTTCTGAAGAAAAAGAAAACCCCCTTGACATTCTTCATATTCTTTTAGATGAGCAGCTTTTCAATCTTTACGCTTGCGCCCCACGACGTATAGCATGCATATATTTTCTCCGTCCCCGTCCTCAATCGTCCCGTTTCTTCATCCCTAACTTCTTTGGTCAAAGCGATAACTATGTTTGTTTTGCAAGCTTAAAATGAATGACCTCCAATGGTTTGTGAAATAATTAGTATGGGGGGGTTTGGGTTTATATTGCTGCAGCAAAAATAGTGTTGAAAAACAGGATTTTGTATTTTTGTTGAAGTTGAAATTACAAGTCATTTGAAACGGTCGCTGCTGTTTTCACCTGCATTACTTCTTTCAAATTAAGGTTGGTGCAAGTTCATGTAAGTTAAAATCATGAAGAAAAGAAAATTAGACACATGCTTTTTTTTTTTTAAAAGGAATTTATATTGTACCTTTTGCGTTTGCTTTTCAAGTTTGTAGAACTTGAAGGGTTGCTGTGCCAGTTTCTCTTCCTTTGGTTAATGAACCAATTGTTTATCTGTTTCAGTTGCAGACCAGTTTCTTGCACTAATCTTGCCTTGTCTTCCTCCTGATAAAGTAACCAAAAACAAAACATCCAAACACACATTAGAGTTTTGACCAGCTTTGAAGTTTGTCATAAAGCACTTCAAGTCAATTGCTAGTGTTCATGAATCTAGAAGGTTTTATTATCCTACCAAGGTTTTATTTATGCTAACAAAAAGATGATGCGACAGGGAGAAAGAAGAGTAAGGTAGAGAAGTAAAGAATTGAATTAAAATCATACAAAGCGATTATGTATCTCGACTTTTCCTTAGTTATTTGGAAAACTAACTCTAGCAATAACCTGAGTAGATTTATTTTTATACATACAAGGATCTTAATGTTAATGTTTCATTTAGTGTCAAAGTGAATTTACCTCAGCGGTAATTAACATAACTTTTTTTCTTGACGTTATTGGACTAGGTGATAAATTGAAAGTGAGCATAAGTAATAGCTTTTAAGCCCAAACCCCCCTACTTACTGTAGGATAAGGCCACTTTGAATGTGATTGCCACCATTGTTTAAGGACAGAGGTGGTGTCACCGGGGAGTTTTCCAGCTCTCCTCTTTCTCAGAATTTCTTCCCTTATATCAACAATTTTCTCCTTGTAACCCTGTAGGAAAAAAAAGAGAAACAATAAAAGATTCAGGAACAGAACAAATATTAATGAAACAACATTCAATTTAATATTATATCCATTACCGATTTTAATTCATGCTTCAGTTCTTGCCTGACCCTCTCCATTAAGGACCTCTCACTCTCTGTGGGAATAAGAGGGCCAAATCCCATGGTGTCTGGACCCTCTAAACTTCCATCAAACAGATTTGCATCACTGTCCACCTGGTCGTCGTCGTCGTCTGACATTGTAGCTCCTGTACCTTCCCCGGGTGAAACTCCTGATATAGCAAAAGGAATACAACGTTGTTCTTAATGTACGACACTCTTAACTTTAGAAAGAAATTGAAAACCAGGCTCGTTTTTTACACAATTTCTTAACCGTTGTTTTTCATCATTTTTGAGTAAAGATTTAACCTCCAACTGATTCTCCGACGGTCTTGTAGGAGTTTCGGTTGCATTTTAGCCTAACTTTTTCTCAAATTCTAAAAACAACTTTTTAAAGTTTTCAGAAACTTGAATTGGATTTTGAAAACACCAGTAAAAAGTAGTGTTAAACTTTATAAGGGATAAGGATCTTAGAAGCAAATTGTTGGAAATACAAAATCTGTGGTTCCTTGATCAGAATTGGCTAAAGCTAAAGTTCCATCGAAGAGCAAGTAATCAGGAATAAGGATCATAGAAGCAAGTAATAACAAAACACAAAAGACTACAACAAGAATACCTGTTAAACTTTGTAGGGACTGCTCAATGTCCCAGCAAGCCATTACTGCTTCCATAGCATGAACTCGAACATGTTGTTGGAGTTGTTCTTTGAATGAACAAAGCAAAAGAACATAATGTGTCTGCAACAAGAGAATATATCAAAGACAAAGACAGATTTCCATTCCAAATTGAAAGAAAAAAACGGATGCAGAGTGTTAAAGTAAATAAAAAGAACAACAAAGACTAATCAGATTACCCCAAATTATAATTCCTTTAGTGTGTTCAATGCCACTTAATCTAATTTCTAAATGCTTTTAGAAATTTACTACAGAAACAAAAGCATCACAAATGTAAAAGAAGACATATTTTTCAAATTTTTAAATAAGATTCATTTAAGTTAGCATGATGTCTACAGTACACGTTGTCCCAAATCTTGGTTCTGATCTTCAGTCACTCAATTAAATGTCCAAATAAATGTCAATAAATCAATATATGTTACAAGATATGAAGAGATTGTTAGGGGAAAAAAAAAAGAAAAATCTATAATGGCTGACTGCATCATTCCAAGAGAGTCCATAAACTAGGCAGGGCAGCCTTTTAGCAGCTGCACTGCAAAAAACATAAATTTTGTCCAACCAAGCAGCAGGAGAGTACTAACTGAAAAAAAAAATTGACCAAGTGACAACCGACATAAAAATATAATTTATGGTTACTGTCTTGAAAATTTGTCCATACATTGTAAAAAGCCAGGTAAGATAATTAAATGGAGATTTCAGTTTATTTATTATCACCACATCTGGCTTACTAATTATGGCAGTGCTCCAAGTTGCAAGCAAATACATAAAATGTCTATCCACTAGTGAAAATGATCATAAAAACATTAATTTAACAACCAAAGAATTACCCATTACCCAATACCCAATACCCAACTCAAATTACCCAGGAATACAGACATTTCATTTCCCAATTAATTGAAGCAAGCCAGAAAAATAGAACAATTTCTGACAAAGAGAGAAACCCAATGGATTATAGCTGAAAAGGAAGACATTCATATACATAAACAGCAATGGCAAATGAAGTTTCAGTATCAATTTAGCAATTCCCAATAGGAGCAGATTTATGAATATGGTAAAAAGAGGAAGAAAATTGGAAGGATTATGTGGGAATATACCATGAATTGATCAAGCTCTTTATCATCACCAACCATGGACGGCGGAGCCGAGTGACCCAAGGCGGAGTACTTAGCAACGACATTCTGAGACTGAGCGAGCTGAGCGTCAATCCTCGGTAATTGATCGACCGGCGTCGCGATGCGAAGACAAGCAACGTGAGCGGAGAGAAGCTGCTCATAAAGAGGATGAGCAAGAATCTCAGCTTTATAACGAGCATGTTGCCAATTCAAAACCCCTTCTCCACCGGCACCAGGTTCCATCACCATACCTTCACTTTTATTCAATCCATCACCACTATTAGCATCGTTCTTCAAGTCACCAGAATCATGAGACAGCGCAGCAGTGGCAGCACCGATCATAGCATCACCGGCAGCGGCGGCGGCGACATCATCTATAACATCGCTATGGTTACGGTGAAGAATTGGACGGGAAAGCCATTGGTTAGAGGAGTGAGAAACGGTAGAATCAGATGCAGTTGTATGAAGGTTGAGGAAATTAGTATTAGCAGCAGCGGCGGTGGTGGCGGTGTCGGTAGAGAAGTGAGAATGGGGGTTTTGGTTACGAAGGAGTGCGTTGTTGAGCCAATTGGGGGCGGTCTGAAGAGGGTGTTGATGATGGTGGTGATGATGGGGTTGTTGAGACTTGGGGTCCGGCGAGGTGTGACCGGCGGGAAGTTGGTCCGGCAGAATGTTACGGAGAGAAGAAGAATCAGAGAGAGGTTGGTTTTGGTGGTGGTGGTCAGAGAAGTGAAGAGGAAGGTCTTGAGAGAGGTGATTGTGATACGCCATGGGAGAAAAGGAGATTGGGGGGGGGGGTGGGGGGAAGAAGAAGGAATTATTTTGTGAAATGGGGTTGTTGAGACTTGGGGTCCGGCGAGGTGTGACCGGCGGGAAGTTGGTCCGGCAGAATGTTACGGAGAGAAG
>JBBPDJ010000021.1:552351-621102 GCA_037974625.1 Cucumis cinereus
CCCCCCCCCCCTACAGAAGAACAAATTATTTTGTGAAATGGGTCAGTGATTATGTAGCCATGGCGGTGGATCCTGTAAGCAAAAAGGGATCATCAAATTCGAGAAACCAATAAAAATCTATGGAAATAAAAGGAAAGAGAAGATTTACAGTTCTTTGTTGCAGTAATAACAAATAATATGGAGAGAGAGAGAGATGGGGGAAAGGTTTGTACGTATGCTTTTCAATGGTGATTGGAACAGAAAGTTTGAATAGGAGAGAGAGAAAGAAAGAAGATGATATGAATTATGATTATGAACCTCTACTTCTAGTCTAGTCTTCTTCTACTCTAACACATTATACCACATAAAACATTGAGTTATTATTATTACAATTTTTTTAGAATTACATATTATTTAATGAGACTGTCACGGCCATTGTCGTTGTTTTTGTTGAATTTAAGTAATTTTTAGTAATTATTAGATATAAATTTTTTAGGTATTTCTTTGGGATGATTCAAAGAATATGACAACTTCATCCAATAATTTATCTAATATTTGTTTGTATTACGAGACAAAAAAAAAAAGTTTTAAGAAAATGTTTTTATTTTTCTTAATTATTTGTAAGGTATTTTTATACTTTGAGAATTTTAGTATTATGTTTGCTTTTCATGAACACAATAAACGAAAATCAAATATTCAAAATTAAAAAAAAAAACTATATAAACTCTGTAAAACAAAATAAAAAATAAAAATTCATTATACTTCATTTTCTGTAGAGTATAAATATTTTATCTATTTTACTATTTTTTACCATTTATTGTAATAAAAAATACTGTCAAATTAAATTTATGATATTTAGATGGAATATCAGATCTTTAGCTTCGGGATTATCAACTCACATCCATTGACTTGGAAATACTAACAAATAGGTAATAATCAAAACACACACATAATTGTTTATATATATAAAATAATAATAATAATAGTTTAAGCAAAACAAGAAACAAATATGTTGACGTGGACCAATAAGAATCATGTTTTATAAGAAGGGAATCCAACGGTGTAAAATAGTCCACAATGCATCAAAACGATCAAATTCAACGAAAATAATAGAGAGTAATAAAACGATCAAATTCAACGAACATCATAGAGAGTAACGAGCGCGTGACAGAGTGACATTGGCGCATGTTGATGCACTGGTATATGTTGCATTGTTCCACCGTACAAATCGTTATGTTAGCTCAGCCAGGAGGAAGAAAAATCGAACCGCCACGGAGAAAAGCACCTGATTTACTGTTATTTTCTGTCACTTTTTATTTTTATTTTTGCAATGAATAAATAAATAAGACAATACCCTCCCCGACTTCTCACTGCAACATCTGGTCATTGATTGAAATAATATCTTATTTAAAACAAATAAAAATAAAAACATATCTCATTAAGTTAATGCCACTAGACTTTGAACGATGAATCAATAATAATATAAATTTAAGCTCTCAACTTTTCCTGTCATCGATCGACTAAAAAAATAAGTTTTTAAAAATTAATTTATATTTATTTTTTATTCAAAAGATTTCTAAACACTTCCACTTTTCACCAACAAAAAAAAAGAATTATTTTTAAAATTAAATAATTGAATAATTAGTCCGAACACACCATAAACCTCTAAAAAGTTGTAACTAAATCAATTTAGATTACAAGTTAAGTCAAAATATTATTTCATTGACTCTACCAGTCCATTTTGTAAAATCGAAATATCAAGAGGTATACACATATTTGAGAATGGTTGCCTATAGAGCTTTTAAATGTAATCATAATCACATGTCAAATTTAATAAGTTTAATTGATCCAAATTAAAGAAGCGGTGACAAATCCAATAGTGGAGCTTTAACCTGGGTTTAAGGAGACTGACAGCCAGTTTTACCATTAAGCTATCTTCTGATATTAATATCATTTCAGTTATATATATATATATATATATATATATATATATATATATATATATATAGCATAAAGTTTAGGGGTGGTAGACTTCTGAACTTATACTAAATTCGTCGGTGTGAATAAGAAAATTAATATTTATTATAGAAGAAAAATATATAGTATTATTAAATAAAAAGTTGTTGAAGAAAAGGGGAGATATTTGGATATGATTAAATAATTTTAAAATAATCGTGTGTGCTACGTGTTTTGAAGATACCCAACAGCCTCCTACGGATAAATTAATTATTTTTAAGTACATTGGAATCTTGGTTTGGTTTATTTATTTAAATATTTATTTTAATTTTTTTCCAAATGGGTGCATCACCTTTTATTCCTACTTTGTTTAGGTTGGTCCTAAACTTATTTAATTTGCATTACAAGCTATTAATCTCCATTTAATTTGTCACACCAATCAAACCCCATACTTATTCTTTATTTAACATAAAGTTGGATGATTATAAAACAACAAATGTTTTGATGAAAAAAGGTATATATATGACTCTATTTGTAGAGCTTTGATTGGTTAATATTATAGTTTTAATTAATACTTATTGGTAGTTATTTAATTAATTGTTTTTTTTTATACAATGTATTTGGTATAAAATATATATTAGGTTGTCTATTTGGAAGTCCCCTTCATGAGACCAAAAACTTCCAAAACCATCCTCTCAATTTCACACATTAAAATTGTCTCTTAAAAGGAAAAGACAATACAACATTTAATAAGACAAAAGCTATAAATCTATGCCACAAGTTTATAAACTCAAATTAGGATACGTCACAAGTTTAACCTCTTAAATTAAATTATACAAATTGTATTCTTAATGTCAATTTGAGCTTAACTAAACTGTTGTACTGGAAAAAAAAAACTTTAATTATCGTTTTTATGACGATACCACTGACTTTTTATGACGATAATAAATAATATTTAATCCATTTAAGTTGTGTTCAAATTGACTTTAAGTTGTGATCATTGTTATTAAGGTATTCATGATTATATAACTGTAAAAATTAAACCTTCAAATTTATATAATTCTAAAAATTGGATCACCACAACTACATTATTATGATCATATAGCTTCTGCCAAAACAATCGTAAATTACCTAAAATACATATATATTAACAATTAAGAGATATGTGATTACAAATGCTACCGAGATAACCTTAGCTACCAATACATTTTGCAAATGAGAATCGATGGGATAGTCCAATTTTTACTCATATATATTTAATAAAAAATTGGATGAGGAATAAAAAAGGGAAAGATAATATTGGATTGGAACTAAGGAAGCTTTAAATAGAACTTGATTATATAATGAAAGGAAATAAGGAGACGACACGTGGAGAAGGTTTAAAGCAATTGTTATGGGGAAATCATGGCTTAAACATAATGATTAAGATTAAATTAAGTTAATAATGATAAGAAGAAGGAAAAAAATACTTTAATAAAAGTAATTCCATTCTATAATAAAAGTAGACAGTGGATCTAGAAGGAGGTTAGTGGAAGTTCGTTAATGTCCCCCCTAAGTCTTGGAGCGTGGCCTCCACGTCATCCACTCTGGCGTGGGTGACCGAGCCAACCAATAAAAATTAAAATTACAAATTTTAACGACCACGTACACACAAAAGAAAAAAAACACATATTATTATTTATTGATTGTTCATTGACCTAATTTTACCTTACCCGTTCCACCTGCCACCGGTTTAGAGGGTTTACACGTTTGATAAAGTGACCGGGTGAGCCGGTGGCAAAGGAGAGGAAAAGAAAGAAAGAAAGAAAGAAAGGGTAGGGGACCATTGATTACGTCGGTTCTCTCTCCGCCACTCGCGGGATAACGACCGGTCGACACGCGTCGAGCTGTAGTCGTTTGGACCACTTTGTGGGGACCGGGAAGGAAGCACGCTTGAGATAAGCGAATGAGAAGAGAACACGTGGAGGAAGGAGAACTGGGGACCACGAAAGAGGGAATTCCTTGATCAATAATCTGACAGCCGCCGGCTGAAATGAATGCGAACCGTGGGGTGGTCCCCACTGTGGGGACGCTCTGTTAAGGCGGGACCCATGCGTGAAGATTGGAGGCACAAACAATAGGTGGGGTCCACTAACTAGGCCCCCCACCCTCCTAAATATTATTATTATAATAATTTTTTTTTTTTGGAAAAGAAAAAAAGAAAAAGAAAAAAGTGAAACTGTTTAGTTTTAATGTCGGTCTCCGCGAGAAAGCCATGGTCCCCTACTACTCCGTTTACCCACATTACCTCCTTTCGTTTTTTATTTTTTATTGTATTTTTTTTTAATTAAAACTATTTTTTTAGTTAATTATTCTCTTTTAGTCCGTGATTTCAAATGTTCTATCATTCATGTATTTTTATATATTTTTAATACATCTTCATCTTCAAGTAAATAAATAAATAAAATATTATAAATGATAAAATAAAATTATTCATTAGACAAAGCTTACAAAACCTATTATATAGGTATCAAAATTCAAGATTTAACCTGTAATTCAACTAATTTTTTATTTATCTATTTATTTACATTATTTTATTTTAAGGGGGGATACCTTTCTTTTACTTGATTTTTTCCCACTAAATACACACAATTTTGATAATCTATTAATTAATTTAAATCATAATTAATCAGTTTTTACTAATTTCCCACGATTATTAAAATTAATTGTAACATTTAATTTCATAGTTATTCTTGACTCAAAAAATTAAAGTCAAAACAAACTAAAAATCAGCAAATACTCAAAAGTAAAGATAGAATATCAATTTAAGTACCAAATGCATACTAAACCCTAGAGGTAAGAGCACGATAGTCTCAAAAACCGACCTAACCAATCAAAATCGAATATCAAAGGTGGTCGGTTAGTACCGATTTGAAAAAAAAATCCAAACTGACAACATTTTTTAAAATTTCAAAAGCTTTAAACCGACTAACCAGCAACATGTTAGTACTAATTTGTGGTCGGTTTAAATATTTACTAAATTGATCATAATTCATTTGATCGATGCTCACCCTACTAAACACAAAGTTAAACGTATAAAAATTGAAACCCTAAAAACAAAATAAAATTTAAACTCAAGAGTAAAATTGTAATTTTATAAAACCCAGGGACCATAACTAAATAATTCAAGACCTAGGACTGAAAAAGCAAACTTTTTCTCCCTTTTACCACTGTATTCGGGCACTAGAGTTGGGCCAACCCAAGGGCACCCTAGAGAGAGAAAGAGAGAGATGCAAAGTGGTCCTTACCATCAGTTTAATTTAATGCGCGGTAATTTTTTTTTTAACCGAAGATTCCTCGTTATTACGGGGCATCAAGATTCCCATATTTTAACCATAGGGTTTGAATTTTTCAACGGGAATTAATTAATAAAATTGACGTTGAATTTTCCGCAAGGTTTAGAGGAAATTTGCCGGCAAGATTTTAATTGTAATATAATAATTTCCAAAGTCTTTGAGATGGTGGGGAATACGAATATACAATTCTTTCTTTCTAATGTCTTTTCTATTAAAAAATTGGAAAATTCCTCTAATTAATTAATATATATATATATATATATATATATATATATGATGCCAACAAGGGTGGAACTTTCTCTAGCCATATAAAATACGACAATTTGTGATATCTCCATGTAGAATTGGGATAAGGATAATTCAAAACTCGTGTAAATTATTTTCACCACTCGAAAAAATCAATTTATTATTTTAAAATTTTGAAAATAATGGTAATAATTTAAATATTGATAATTATTTTTGAAAAACCGTTTCGGATAAACTTCTTCAAATGTCAAATAAAAAAAAGAACTATTAGAATAGATGCATGCATGATTTTCAAAAGAAAACTTAACTGAAAATTTAAATTGATCCACTTATTAAAGTTTAAAATTTTAATTGTTAAAATTATAGAGTATTTTTTTTTCGATTACAAAACAATTGAAAATATTGCAAAATATTGCAAAATATTAATGTTGGCCATTAGTGTTAAACATTAACAAACATGTATTAGCGTCGATAAATGTCTATTGTTTATAATATTTTGGTTCACTTTATTATATTTAAACATCTAAAATTACAAGACTCAAATTATATTTATTCAAAATGGAAGGTAATTGAAGATATAAATTGGTACACTTACAAAACCAATATCTATATCAAGGTTTAGGAAAAAAGAGAAAAACACTATTTTGGAGCTTTAATTTACGTTCAAATTTAATAAATATGTACTTTCAACATATCTTTAAATCACATATTCAGAAAACAAATATAGAGAGTAAATTGGAAAAATGATATTAGAATTTAGGACAAAATAAGGGTGTAGTTGTAATTATACCCTTAAACTTTTAAAATTAAAAATTAAACCCTCAAACATATCCAAAATTTAGAATTTGTTCTGTACAAATTATAAATTTGAGTATTAAATTTTTATCATTTATGAGTCCAATTTTTATAATTATTGTAAGATTGAAAATCTAATTTAAAGTAAAGGTATAATTACAACTATTATTCATAAATTTGAGAAGTATATGGGTGGAAGAAAGAGTACAAAAAGGAAGGCAGAAGAGGGGCAGAAGCAGAAGAGAGAACAGATTTGGAAGTGGGAATTTTGAGAAAACTAATGAAAAAGAAAAAAAAAAAATAGAAAATAGAATAAGAGTGCGATGGGACATTGTTTTTTTAAGAGTTTCTGATACTCTTTTCGGGATTGGGTTTGGGATTTGGTTTTGGAGATTAATTCCTTTTTTTTTTAATTTTTTTTTTTAATTTCTGTCAATCTGTCAGTCTCTGACCTCCTCTCTTCCATTTTTATTATATCATGAATTGTTATAATTTATATTTAAAGAAAAACAAAAATTTAAGGAGTTTTTTAATCCTCGATAGATAACCCATCTCATGTTCGAGGCTTTTTGTTTTCAATTGTTATAACTTATAATTAACTACTATATTATTTCAATTTCATTTTTTTTCGTTTACTATTTGTTATAGTGTTTAATTTTTTATACTCTTGTTATCTCTTTTTCTTTTTATTAAAAATGTTTAGTATTTTCACTCCAACACAAAATGTTATAACTTAGATTAAATTCAAATAACTATCATAACATACAAATCAAGGGTGTGCAGTGGTTGGTCGAAGTCGATTTCCTGACCAAAATGCCATCGAACCCACTATGGTCTGTTTAGTAAATGTTCAAATCGATCTTGACTGTCAACGACTAAAAGTCATCGATTGGTTGGTTTAACTTTTTAAAATAATTTCAAAAAAAAAAATCTATTTGGATTTTCTAAAATCGAAACAGATCAACCCCTATTCTTCTCTGTCTAACTAACTTTAGATCAATTGGTCGATTTTCTATCATGTTCATCACTAATACAAATCACACAAACTATCATAACTAACTTAACATCTCAAACACCCTTGGGATTATAATATTCCATTTTGGTTTAGTTAGTTACTTATTATTATTATTAAAAAAAACAATTTTGATCGTATTATTCATACATTTTAAAATATCAATTCTTTTTTTAAAAAAACTCAAATAAGCATACGTCCTAGACATAATTTGAGTTCAAATCCTATTTTAGTCTCAAAATTTTCAAAATTTATTGCTTTTTAGGATTATAATTTCAAAACCTCCATTTTAGTCATGTGCTTTAAACCCTACTTCCATCTAATTTTGCAAAATCACCACACAAATTTTACAAACAACAAAACCACCAACAGAAAAAAGAAAAAAAAAAAACTCTTTAACACATGGCCAGAGATAACATTACATATGAAATAAGAAAATAAAGCAAAGGACCCAATATGGCGATTAAAAAAACACACAATTCAAAAATACAAAAATCAAAATACACTTATAAATATATAACAAAATTACGGTAAACGACAAAACTACTAAAAATATTTACAAAATATAACAAAATTTAAATTTTATCAATCCACTTATAAACATTGATAAAAATCATCAATTTTTATTATTGATAAAACTAAAATTTTGTTATATTTTGCAAATGTTTTAGTTTATTTTAGATAATCTATGAACTAGCTAAAACAAAATAGTTGAAAAAAAATAAAGAAACCAAAAAAACAAAATAAATAAATATCCAATAAAAGTAGTCGCTGATTTTTTTAAAAAGGGAGAGAATGACGTGTGAAAATAGGACACTAAAAAAAAAAGAAAAAAGAAAAAAGAAAGAAAAGAAACGGATGAAAGGGTTTCGTGGGGCATCCGCCACCCTTTTGGCTTTGGTAAAATTAAAAATTAAAAAATAAACTTAAAACTAAATAAAAAAATCTGAGTCTTTCTCTCTAAACACCTCAACCAATCACGCTCTTCCACCTATCGTCCCTTCCACGCCACTATTGGCCCCCACACGCTTCACACGTACTGTACATAACTAAACTATAACTATTTTTCTTTAAAAGAAAATTATTTTGGCTATACTTTTCATTGTCTCACCAAACAACAAACACTAATCTACAAAACCATGTTGGATTTTAGGGGTTATCTAATAAAATTTATATGCCTCTCCCGTCGTCCCCCTTTAACCCTATTCTATACTTTTGAGTTTAATGAAGTTTTATAAGAATCCTCCAATTCGGCTACTCAAATTTATTAGTATCACTGATCAAATTGCATGCGAATATTGTATGATATATAAGAGATTAGAAGGGATATTTTTTTAGTGGACAACTTTGGTTTGTTTTTTGAACATGGGGGCACCCCTTATCAGAAGCATATATCTATCCCCGTCAACCCACTTGTACAAAAAGGAAAAGAAAAATCATTATCGTATAGCACATGAAATGAGTTTTGTTGGGATGTACAAGTTTTTACGACTCCAACTATAATTCCACAAAAGTTGGTGCGATGATTGAATTGTCTTTATTGCTTAGTCCATTAATAATGGTATATTCGCGATCAACTTTAAGCACACTAGAGGTGATATAAACTATGGGTAATCTATAAATAATAACCAAAGATGTCACTTATAATAAGTAGATATAGGTTTGGTCAAACATCATTTAACTATGTTTTCACACTTGATAGAAATTAAATGGGGAGGAAAATATGGTAATTAATTACAAGAGTCACACAAGCATGGATGGATAAATATGAAAGAAGAACGTATAGATTTGGTTTTTCTCATGTGTCATAATTTTGCAAGGACAAGAAGTGGGGTAGCATTTCATTTGGAAGAGACCTTTTTAGAAAAGATATCGCTAAGGGGCTCTCACCAATGCTTCAAAGCACACCTCTTTGAATTCACATCTTATCAATATTCAACCATTGCATTATTATTCATAATCCTTTCTTTTCAACTTTGACCAAACCAAAGCTCTCCCAAGGTTTTCTCCTTTCTTGATCATGGCCCTCACCCTCACAAATGTAGATCTATGTTTGTGTTACATAAGGATTGAACTTATTCCCTCCAAGTCCTTTATTTTACCATTTCATCAGAATAATAGATGTTATCCAAACTGACAGATCTCAGAAGATGAAAACGAAACTTTGTAAGGTATTAAAATATAGATAGATGGCTACCATAGATTGAACTTATTTTCTTCAAACTCTATATTTGACTATTCCAACTCTCCTTTAAAGAGTTTGAAGGAGAATTGATGTGTATCAATCAAAACTAGAAGAAAAGAAACATTGTGGATAAAAGGATATGGCAGTGAAAAAAAAATAGATGGATGAAATGAATGAATTGGAGGGAGGGGAAGTGTTTTGTGTCATAGGTTTGGGTTGGAATTGCGCGTGAAAATGGTGTTGACTAGTGGAAATGAGAGTGCCCCCACAAAGACAAACCTATGGCCCTTATCCATATTTGACATAACGTTTATGTATAGAATAGAAAGGAAGAAGGTACCCTTTTCGGTGTAGGACTGTTCATATATTTGCTTTTGAGCCAGCACTTGTCTCATAGTATGGATTAGAAATTTAAATCAAAAGGCTACAAACCCTATACTTCCCTATCTCATTCCCTACACATCTAAAGGAGAAAGCCCCAGTAGAGTACAATATTTACAAGCCTGTGTGTGCTGTGAAATCTAGTATACATGATTAACAAAAATACTCACCTTTTTACACTTTTCAAAACTTCTATACTTGAAATTCTTAAGAACTAGAAGAAGATGGCCGTTGCCTAGAATCGGTGACAATCCAATTTTTTGTTGTAGATCACTTCCACACAATTTTAGGTCCAAGTTTCCATTAAAAAAATTTAAAGAATTTCTATTTTAATAGTAGATTTTTAAAAGTTACACATGAAAAAATTAAGAGTGTTTTTTTTGTTTTTTAAAGAAAAGGAAAAGGGAAAGGGAAAGTTTAGGGAGAGTTTTTATAAGGTAAATGACAAGATGATTAGGATGATGATGATGAAATGGTGGGAAAAGAGAAAGGAGGGTTAAGAAGATTGATTGAAAAGATGGGAGAGTAAAGGAAGTCATATCAATTGGTCTTCTGCATGAAATGTACTGTTGTGTTTTGGGTTTTTCTTTGATGAGTTTGTCTTTATAGCCCACATCCATTCATCCTTCCATGTCTTCCACACATATGTTCCCTTTGCGCTCCAAATTAGGCTTTTGTTCCATGGACCACTACATCACTTGCACAAAAGGCACCATTTTTGCAATGGACCACACAACCCACTTATCTATCACTCTTTATGATTCTACACCACATATATTAAAAAATAAATAAATCAAACTTAGGAGAGGAAAAATGATGTCTCTGAGGAACTTCAACAGTAGTTTCATCCATTGTTAGTCAAATTATTAGATATTTTTAGCTTGAAGACTCTAAAACAAGATGAACTACTTTTCTATTTTACTTTGGAAGTCAGCAACCCAAGTCTCTGCTGAACCAAAAGAGGGAGCATAGAAGCTGGAAAACAAAATAAAGACTAGAGAATGATCCTTGTGGCAACGCATCTGTCATTATAACCATGCGTGCCTACTCTTTTTACCCATTTGGTAGTTAAAAAGTAAGAGCTAGGAAGTCTTAGACTGATAATTTTTCTTCAATAAAATGTTTTGTCATATGAGAAATGGGATTTCCAACACAAGGAAAAGCATGTTTCATATTACGAGTGCAAATGCAAATAAATTTTTCTGGAACAATGGAATTGCCTATAATAAAAGTCCTTTATCACAATTGTTGATACTGTAGGTCTTCAAATAGAGAGAAAGACAGGGACAGACACACGTCTAACTTGACATGGAGAAAACAAGATGATACACAAAACAGATCCTCATTTGGATGTCGCTAAAAACTGTTGAACAAAGACCCTCAATGGCAGATCTAAAGCTGGAAGAACAGTTAAAAAAAAAGAGAGAGAGAGAGAGAGAGAGAGGAAAAAAGAGCCAAAATGGGTAAAAAGTAGTCCATTCTTTCCAGCTGCCCCACCATTTAATGTAGGTGATAAGATAGATGAGGAAAAAAGGGCAATAAAGGACGTATGCTATGAACAAACATGGCCTTGATGTTGTGTTTTCATTGCTATTCTTATGCGGTGTCAAACCATTCTGCTCCCCCCCCCCCCCCCCCCTGCCCAAAAAGAAAATAATAATAATAAAAAGAGTAATAGTAATTTTAAAAAAATCCCCCTTATTATTGGTGGGACCAGCTTAACATTTGAAATTAAGAATTTTATAAAGACATACACTACAAGAAGAAGCATATTTCCCCTTTGCATGACATAGATTGCACTAGACAGAGAAAAAGAAGTAAGAAGGATGTTGGCATCATTCTATGGTTTGGGTTAGCAGCCTCCAAGGCCATAAACTCAATTCACTATGGGACAGGACTGTTCAATAATTTAAGGCAAACAGAGAATATTGGTCCAAGTGTTTTTAATACTTTACAAAGATTCAGTGTATAAATGTTTTGGGGGCTGTGAACAAGGTGAGATGAATAAGGAATTCTTGGATGGGAATGATGTAATGTAACCAAAGGGCAGAAATATAACAGCAATGTATTTATATTCATAGTTCTTAAAGCCTCAATAACAAAAGAAAGAAGAATAGACCATTAAAATATTGATGAGGTTAAAAAAAAAAAGTGTTGATTGTGAAAGGACTTCACATCATTATACAGAGAACCCCGTGTGCATGTACTGTAGAAACCAAATATCAAAAGAGGATAAGGACCACATCATTGCATCGTCAAAGTAGAGTGACTAAGGGATGTTCTAAAACAGGGGAAATAAACTTGTTTGAACCCATATCTTACTCTTATTTGTTCCAGTCTTTTTATAATCTTCAAGTAATTTGTACAATCGAAAAGATAAGATACACAAAACAATGTATTCTTTTAGATACTTGAAAACTAAATATTTTAAGTTTTAAGTTGTAAAATTTTCTCAAAAGTAACATTAGAATAGACATCTTTTAGAATTAATTTTAGACAAAAGAAGGGACAGAGAATAGTGTGGTAGTAACCTAGAATGGTGCGACAATATAAATTTTCATTCTAGGTCCCTACCACATCACCCAAGTCTTAATTTCCATCTAATATGCTTAAGGACGATGGTTTGAAAACATTTACAAAAGGTTAAAGAGTAATATTGCAACTTTTAAAAGTATGCATGTATTATTGAAACAAATGACAAAGTTCATGAGTATTTTTTTTCTTGTTTTTATTTTTTATAATTTAACCTTAAAGTTATAACAAAGTGAGATGCAACTGACTAAGAGATCAAAAGTTTAAATCATCATTCGTTAAACTTGAGAAAAGAAAAAGAAAAAGAAGAAGGTGGGTATCTACAATCATTGTCACAGATGTGGTTAGAGCCTTACATTTTCCCACAATTTCAGTCCAATTTCATTCCCATTTCATTTTCAAAACAGTGAATTGTTTCCATTCTTTCCATTCCCGACTCTGTAATCAGAGAGCGACCATGTCCCAAACCTTTCCAACTACTTCTACTGCTATTACCCCACCACCACCCATTATAACTATAACCCTCTTCTTTGTTTTTCAAGAAATACCCACTTGACTTCAAGCCAAATACAGTATTAAGTAGAGAAGAATATTAGGAGACAAATTTTAAAAAAAAAAAAATTAAAAAAAATAAAATAAAAACCTAGGTACTTTCTTTTTATCATACTCACATGCTGTCTACATTAAGTGATGTTTTAGTATCAAATTGGTGAACCCAAAGGAATTGAAAAACAGTAGACCAAAATAAATTATTGGTCGGAATAACAAAGAATCGTTTTCATATGTCGCAATTTTAAGAACCTAATTCCCAAATGCCTTCTTATCTCTGTTGATTGTTTCCTTACCCTAAAAAGGGCCCCCAAAAGAGAAAAATTCAATCCACCGACATGACTATCAAAGTACAATCGACCAATGAACAGGGAAACAAACAATAAGGGTTGGAATTACAAAAACAACTATCATATCTAAAGTAGGAAATATGAGTAGAGATGAAATATAGCAACATCAAGAGGTCAATTATTGATGGATAAACATAAAGCAATTTATTTCTTCACAGGTTTTGGATAATTATGAAGAAAATGCTTGCATTGTTCATCACTCAATTCGTCCAATTCAGAAAAGTAAAAGAATGTCAAAACTTTTAGAAGAATATTTGGAGCATCTGGCCGGCGTACCTTGGCAGAGCAGATTTGCAGAGCCATGGAGAGAAATATCAATGAAATCTGATTGATTTTTCGAGGGAAATTTTGATTTTTTCCTCCAACGATCCCTTTCGAATAAGAAGGGCTCTTCCTTTTGTTGTTTTTACGGCCCAATTAAAAACCAAAGCCCATTAGTCTTCCTCACTGCCCTCTTCAATTTTAGGGTAATTACAATAATAATTGTATATAAATTTCTTTTATATAAAAAAATATTGTAAATAAATCAAAATATCAAATATCAACTCTATTGTGTATATATTAGCTATATAATCTATCATTAATAAACTTTGAGAGTTGGATCCAAATAGAAACGGTTGCAAATATAACAATTAGATTTAAAATATAGTATATATAACATAAATTTTTAAAAATTACAAATATAACAAAATCTGTAAGAGTTTATCAATAATATAAGTCTATCACTGCTAGATCATAATGCAAATACTGGTATATCACTAATAAACCATGAGAGTCTATCAATGATATAAATCTATTGCTGATAGATTTTGCTATATTTGCAATCTTTTTTTAAAAAAATTGTTATATGCTTAATTGTTACCCATTATAATTATCCTTCCAATTTTGTGACAATTTAAACTTTGAATTTTATTACTACTTTTACTCTTAAAAAATATGATCAAATTCTTTTTTTTTTTTTTATCATTTTAGAAAAAAAGTAAAAGTAAAAGTAATTGAAAGTACTTTTAATTTTTTTAGGATTTTAAAAAATCACTTTTGATCTGTACATCAAAACATCATGTAAACATTGAAAAATGCTTTTGATGGGCTAAAAGGACTCAATTGTATCTAAAGTCATGCATGCCAAACTTTAACTTTAGTATCTTTTGTGCTAGTTTAAGAAAGCTAGTGTGTTGAGTTGATATTAAAGAAGAATTGTACATTTGATAGTAAAGTGATATTAAAATTATCAAAATCATTTTTGTCAAATTCAAAATCACTTCTAAATAACTTCTACATCACCAAAGTTACTTTATAATATTACAAAATTACTCCCAAACTTGTCATAATAATGAAAAGAAAAAAACAGTTCGAAAGACGAGAAAAGAAAAACGTATCCTATTACATGACCCTTTTCATATAATATTTTTACCGAACGTGCTTTCAATTTTCACCTTTCGAATTATTGAGGGGAGAAGATTGAAAGATTTTTTTATTTCATTTTTATCGATATACTTTCTTAATCAACTTAAACTCGAGATCACCATAACCTAGTAAACCTACGGTCTATCTTTAAAAAGGAAAAGAAAACTCCTACTAAAGGAGAAAACAACAAGGATGCATCTTCTAAAGTAACGAGAAAAAAGAAAAAACAATTGAGAGTGGAGAAATCAAGAGAGCGCAATTTGCAAGAATAGAATACAAAGATTCACTCAAACAATAATCAATCCATTGGAATCAACATCTTTTGGAGTTAAAAGGTTATGGAGTATCCCTATCAGAGAAAAAGTGCATACTTTCCTTAGGATGATAAAATGTCTTAATCCTATTTTGGAGAATAGAGATACATAAAAAAAATAATTAATTAAAAAATGAGGAAAATAATAAAAAAATCAATAATAAAAAATTATGATAAACAATAATGATAATTTCAACATTGAGATATTTTTTGAGTGATGCATTCAAATTTTATGGAAGTGATAGTGGAATAATTCCTCTTTCACTTCAATGTACTTTATGTCAATCTTGACATGCATGTAAAGAGTATAAAACAAGTAAAAAGAATAATGATCTTTTTTCCTTTTAGTTCATATCCAATGGTTAGTTTGTAGCTTTATTCCACTTCTAATTTTGTTGGTAAATGTCGACTTTTATAATGATAATTGATGATTTATCTATTAGATGAGAGATCTTCCTTTAGTTTTGATAAATCAATCAGGTAGAAAAAATCTTGGACTTATCTCTCGAAATATTAAAATTTCTCCCTAGTGGAGAGCAAAAACTTAAGATGAGAATGTCTTTGAATTCCTGAATCCATTATTGTACCGATCTAGTATGAAGATTTTGAAATCGACAAAAACATCGACGAAAAGGGCTTGTGATCATAAGATGCTGAAAATTAACGAAAATTACAAACTTATGGCTCACTATTAGAGAAGTATGGTTTGACATCTGCTTTGGAAAATTTTAGGTTTCCAAGGAGGTTTGGTCTCGATTTCTTTTTACTAATATTGTTCCTTGTGATGATAGGACAAGGTGAAGTATTGAGAACCATTGGGTGTGACTCTTTTTTAGCATGGTTTGACTCTGAAAGTGAACAATCATTGCTCGGCAAATTTTAGAGACAATAAACAAGATCCCATTTCAAGGGCTTGACGTTGATTGCGAGAACATTTGTGCTCGTAACAATAATGTTGTTTTCCTCAAAAATAATAAAAATTATCATTATTGTTACAAAATAATTTCTCAAAACATTATTATTTCAGATGAAATATAGTATATTTGGTAAATTTGTGTACAATCTTAGAGTTGGGACTTTTCAGTTGAATAATTCTTAGTAAGATGATAGAAATCTTGAATCAATTTGTACAAACAAAAGAAACCAAAAGGTGACAAATTGAACAATAATTAAAGCAGAATGATAACTCAATAGTTTCTTTTTGGAGATCCACTCAATTACAAAGTTAATTGAGAAATTCATGTGCAAGTGTAACTAATCACAACCCCATCCAACAACTCAAGAAGATTGGACAGGTTCTTTTCCCCCTCTTTTCTCAAGACACAAAGGTTACAAACGGAAGAATGGAAAAAGAATTGTCGATGTAAAAGATTGGCTCCTGTACTTTGAGAGATAAATTCCCTCCAAAAACCACTATAATGAGCTAACCAATTGATACAGATGAAAGAAGAAGGAACTCACACTGTACCATTAACGCGAAGGTGGTATGGAGGTCCACAGCAGAAAATTGGTTCATCGGGTGAACTTGTTCTCGCACGAGCTCGGAGTATGTCTGTAGCATCATCGATAATTGCGGCAGCTGACAATGTATATTCGCCAGGAATAAGGAAATACAATGAGAAAGAATGTGCAGCTTCTTCAAGCGGAGGCACTTCCAGGGTGATCCCACTTAATACACCTACAAGAAAAGTAACTATGAAAGGTGAGAGAGAGAGAAGGTTTACACTATTAGACTGAATGGAGCAAGCAGCAGAAGCTTTTGTTCAAAGAAAATAGGGGTAAAAACAATAGAATAAAATCTAAACGCAATTCATTATGAATGAAGATATACGAGTAACAAGTTATCAAAAGTAATGACATAATTAAATTTACCGTAATCCATCGACTTTAACTTTTGGATTCATTGGTGATTTAAGAGAAGTAACTTACCATTCCATAAGACTGTTGATTTCCCACCCTCAACACAACTCTCACCAGCTACGTCTCTGCATGTTATATTAAGACTCATTTTGATCATTTCCTTGGTGTTGTTACGAACAATAACTTCTAAGGGAGTCATTTCATGTGCTTCCAAAGAGCTCTGGGAAGATACGGTGTGAAGATTCTGATTTGGTTCTTTCCTTTCCAAACTATTGCTAACTGTCCTGAACCCAAAAGTTAATGGATCAGGCAATAATACATCCATCATTGATGACTGCAAGGCTGCGAGTATAGCATCCTTGATGTTTAATTCTCCAAAGCTATTCCGTCCTGATTGCCACTTGACCTTTATTCTAGATGTTAGATTCTTGATTGAAGCATTTAGTTCAGCTTTCGTATTCTTTTCTGAGAAGCTTAAATTTCTGGCATTGGCCACTCCGTCTGCTCGAATATCTTTCCCAAAGAATGAACCATCAAGAACAGGCAATTTGAAGTGTTCTAAGGGTATTAGCACTCTTGCAGAGAAATCTCTGTCTATTCTTGTTTTATGATAACTATATTCGGTAACGTTTTGGTCACCAGATGTGTTTTCCCCTTGGCATGAATTTTCAACCTGGACAGAAACACTAATTTCGAACAATACGTCAGTTGGATTAGACAACTCGAGTTCAAGAAACCGAAGACCCCAACTTCCCCGAAATGGATCAATCTTCACTAATCTGTCAATCTTGCTTTTAGTATCAACAGGTTGCTCTGTAGAGCTATTATCAATTTCAGCTGGTTTAGGAAGGTTTTCACCCACATGTGCTGGAATTTCCATTGAAAGCAATCGAGCTTTCACAAAAGACAAGCCCTGTAAAACACAGATTTGCAGTGGAATAACCAGGCGTCGACCAGGGGGTATAGCAGAACCATTGGGGAGATCTCCAGGATTTGCCACAGGCCCTAGAAAGCAAAGTAATGATTATATACCATCAACATAAACTGGAAATCTTCTAAGAAATGGATCATTGAATGTCGTTACACCATTTTGACAGTTCATTCTCATTTCTCGCACAACAGAAGAACAGGTAAACAACCAATGCTTGTACTGATATTCATGAGAATGATTGTCATGCAATGCATAGAATTTAACTTGATAATGAACTTAACTAAAGGAATTAATGACAAACAAGGGCACGCATAAACCATGGATATAAGATATGCAGAGAAGTATAATTTAGATGGTCCCACCTGGATTTAAGTGCACAAAAAGTACAGGGAAGGCATGGGTTAACGAGGTCAACGAAGTACAAGTTGAAAAGGAAATATCCGAAAAGTACGATTTTATGAAACATTAGTTTTGATCAATAAATGAAAGAAAGAAATATCAGAAGCAAATACCTGCATAGTGTATTAAGAAAGTAGGGCTGCTGCCATCCTTGGAATGCCTTAACATGCTTGCAGATGCATTCTTGCCACTAACCATATCCGAATCAACCACCCCAAGCTGCCAAGCTTTTAAGGTCACAGGTATGATCACTTCAGCACCAGGCTTCAAAGGAAGAGCAGATTTTAAAGTTTCGAAAGCAATTGAAATAACGGAATCTTGGTGTTTTCCAGATAATGATATGTGTGCCTGCTCAACTGGAATTGTACCTGCATTAGCCAGATGTATCCACACATCACGAATTTCACCTTCATAGAGAATTATGGCACCATTACCACCAACAACGTGTGAAACTAGCAACGGCAAGGGTGATATCACAGATATATTTGGAACCAATACATTCCTCAACTTCATGGACCCACAGCTCCGGAAAGGGTCAGAAAGAACAAGTCCTTGAGCTACTCCATTGAGTAGATTGTCAACATCCTTGAAAAGGTGTTCAGTTATTGCACCAAAGCAATGTACTATGCAACCAGGAATTCTCACTGGCCCCACTGAAGTTGGAATACCAGATAAAGTAACCACCTTCGATGAATTGGGAGGAAGATTCACAGAAACTGGAAAAGCATCAAAATTTCCCGAATGCACAGAGAGGTATATACTATCGACCCTCAACTCAAAGCCGCATGGGTTAGCTAATTCCACCAGGACCTGCACTGGTTCGCCAACAACCCAAACCATTTCCTGCTTGTTGTTATTTGACGTGTCTCCTTTGCTGAATGGAGTATAAATGAAAGGTCCAGAAGGGGCAGATCCTGCCCACCAGTCTTCCTTATCTGGATTGCGTTTTACAATGTCTAATTGTGAAGGGTGGAGAGGGAAGGAATGCAACCTAGAAAAACCAGTTAATCATTAATTAACTCACAATAAATTCAAATTTGTGCATAATTGAGTACAGGTTAGGTGGCTGTTCAGGTGGTATAAACTTTTTAAGATAAGCACTTAGATAGTATAAATGAAAATCAAGGAAAACTCTATTTGATGGTAACTTATCGAACTGTGTGTGTGTGTGTCTGTGTGATATAACAGATTAGATGGTTATTCCTCCTACAATATAACTTTTTTTTTTTTTTATATCCGTGAGTGTCCGGGCCAGCTTACGTGCACCTCGACTAATCTCACGGGACACCCACCTGACCCTACAACATTTGGGTGTCAAGGAAACTCGTAGGAAATTAATTCCTAGGTAGGTGGTCACCATGGATTGAACCCATGACCTCTTGGTTAGTTATGGACCTTTTTACCACTAGGCCAATCCATGATGGTTTCCTACAGTATAAATATTAAAATGGCTAATCACCTTATGAAAGGTAAGGCAGGATCGGCACAGCGAACGCCTGATGGTAATCTATCTGCTGAATTTGAAAGGGCACTTGCTAGGCCACTTTGCCCTGCTGGTGTTATTAAAGGATAATAGGATCTAAGTAGCCGTGCTGCAGCACTCCATGCAGCAAGAGGATCTCCAGCACGGACAGCAGACAGTAGAATCTCCCTTAATACAACCATTTGCAAGGTACTCCATTGAGACTCAAATAACGATACTAATGACTGATGGTGCATTTTTCCAGAATCAGAATTACTCAGGCCAACCTTATTCTTTAAGGATAGAAAAGAAGAAAAATTTAATTAAACAAGTCAGTTCGGAACAAAACATTTAAATCAAGATATGGGAGAAAAAAGAAACTGGAAAGATTAATTAAACCAATATGAAAGTTGAAGTTGGACTTCAACCAAAGGGAACTGACTAGACCTGCTAGAATATTTTTAGTATAAGATGAGCAACAAGTGAATCACAATAGAATTGAGATTGAGGAGAATAAGAAGACCATATTCGAGGAAAATTATATTGACCAAAAAAAAAAATCATAGAGCTTGAAGTTGGAAATGACAATTTCAGAGAACAATTTACTTGCAGCCGCTAGAAACAAACCATATTACATCACAATCAGCCATAATAGCAAAAGGCAGGGTTTATATCCTTCACGAGTCAAATAATCAGATAGTGTTTGTACTAAATTCATAGCATTATTGAGAAGATAGAAAAATATATACCAATACACACAGCAACATGTCCTTTTTCTCTTTTTACCTTCTAAAACATGAGAGAAAGTTCCACTAAAAAAGTTGAAACATAAGGCAAAAGCCTACCCGCAAAAGCCGGAGGAGCTAACAAACTAGATCTCTGTCCTATAAGTGTGGGGATTTCTCCTATTTCATTTATCGATGAAACGTTCCTTATCAAAAACAAAAAGAAAAATAATGGAAAAACAAACTAGATCTTTGTGTTATATAACTCTTGTAATACTCACATGGGAGAAAGAATGGTCCGTCTCAGATGACCTACTTTGTACACGATAAGCTTTTGTTGTCAGGGCCAAGACTTGCAAGGCGCTAACAGCAGCATGTCTATTTTCCTGTTGCAAATATAATTGAGCAACCTGCCTTGAAAAGAAAGCAGCCTTCCGCTGGTAACCAAGAGAACCAAATAAACGAGCTATTTCAACATATAATATTAATCTATCACTGGCATCAATCAAAGATTTAGCACCATCTGCTGCACTGGTTAATAACTCTGCAACCTCTTTAGCCAGCTCACTCCTGTGAATCAAACCCCTCGAAAGAGTAGATAAAGTTATTTATTGCATAAGTAAAGTAAAAATATGAATTAATACGCAAGTATTTATCACTAAGAAAAGCTAATTCTATGTTAAAATGCAAACTCTTTCAAAACATACAGAGATGCATGTTCTGGAAGAGATCCACACATACAGATTCACACAAATAAACTGAGGCCAATGTATTATTTGTAATTAGATAACATATTATCTTGTTTCTTTTTCTTCAGGTCAACCACAATGTCACCTATACATGGTATATTGTTCAGTATTCAAGTGCACAAATCATAAAATATACCTGCAAAGAAATCTAGCCAACTTCAAAGTAGCCTCAAGTTCAAAACTTAGGGGTGAAACCCTGATGAAGAGAAAAAAAAAAATTAAAGAATGTTAAAGGGGCAAATATATGAAAGGAACTATCAGAGACTAGTAAAATGAATAACACATGAAAATACTCATATATGTTAATTAAATTGCAAAAAGTGAATTTCGAACCAGAACAAGAACAACAAAAGATTTTCACAAAGAAACACAATTTCTTACTAATCCTATCAAAAACACAATATTTATCATGACAATCCGCAATTAGTCGCCGGAGATTTTGTCAAGGTCATCAGCTAATCTCATGGTTGCTATATTTAAATTTAAATAATAATAATAAATAAATAAATAAAATCATAGGTGGTTGCCTCCTACAGTGCTGAAATTTCATTCTCTCAAAAACCATTTATTTCTGCACAGTCCCTAATACCACTAGGCAATCTCAATTGTGGGAGATTGAATCTTTGTGTAGTTCTTAACAACTAGGTACGTCAATATTTAGAATAATTGCTTAAAAATGTCTCAATAAATTATTAGAGAGGAGAATGTTTTAAACAATATCCAACTTTAGTACTTCAATCCTTAATTGATTTGCCAAAATATTTTTTATTTTTATTTATAAAATAAATAAAAAAAGAAAAACCCAAAATTACCTTTGGGTGTTATCTTGTATAAATGACTTCCTGTAATGTAAAATGACACTATTGTATCTGTATCTGACTTCTTCCTCCAGAGCTGAATCCTTTTGACCCATTCGATCAATCTGAAATCACATGTATAAAGTAAACCAATGCAACAAAAATATGTCATAAAAACACAGGCACGCCAAAATTTTAGAAGCATCCCATGACTACCAACAGGTTTTAAAGACTCATATATCATGTAAGCTAATTTTATCGTGAAATGAATGAGAAAATAAGGGACTTGGCTACCTACATGTATAACGGTTAGAAACTTAAACAAATTTTCTGTTGAACACATTTTATGTTGACTCAAAATAAGTCGAGTAGATGGGGGTATTAAGAAGACCTCTTGCTCTCAAATCAACAAAATTTAAGCTCTCTCTTATATGATCAACTTATTTTTCATCTTTACTAACTGTATTTTGACTTAGGCTGATATGCCAGAGGCAGCCCTTTATTCTACATATTTCTCAACTACTACTCTCTTCACCTCCGGCCACAAGTAAACTACATGGGGAGGCCTATAACAATTAGAGCATTTATGGGATTACTCCTACCATCCTTCTCCGTGGCGGTCAATTTGACTGAATTATGTTCTGCCAAATTCGGTCAATTGGCAAAACAAATACCATAATAACACTTGACATCAACAATGAAGTGAATCCCATGATAATATCCCAATTTTGAAACAATCCATAGTACGATAGCATCATGCACAATGCATTGACATGGAGTTCCTGTCAGAATCTTTAAAGTCTGATAGATGGATTATCCTTCCAACGTGTAATCAACTAATTACAAACTAGCGATTCTAACTGTCATTGCGTGACTTCTAAACTCATAAGAAAGATGGCCATAGGTAGCACTCCACCCTCCTACATTCCGGTAAAATAAAAGATCCATCAAAGAGATGTGTATATCTATGACTTCCAAGTACAAACATGACGTCATAGGTATACACATATTCTATACCGCCTCTGTTTGTACTTCGATCATAGAAAATAGCTGTTAAAACTATGTGGGCAGAACCGGAAATCACTAAATGAAATTTCCTCATACATTGAATTCTCTGCATTCTAGTTCTGGATGCTGATTATTTTAGTAACGAAAATAATGTTGCATCGTCTTGGAGAAAAAACAAGGAAAGAATGCTAGTGAAAGGAAGGTACCAGTAAGGCACAGACACTTCCCTCCAAAGCCCCCGCGTACCAAAAATAGTCCCCAGTTAACCTAGCAAGATCGATTGCAGTAGAATAGTGAGCATTAGCATCAACTGGCGATCCTGCCAGCAAACAATAGTCACCAATTGTCTTCTGAGCACGACCAAGTCTTCTCTTTTTGGCTTTAATAACCTGCAATTTCATAAAATAAACATAATTAAGTTGCAGCATTTAGAACACCCTTTCACGTGTACGTACAATACCATTGAAAGTGAAGATGAGAGTCATATCAAGATAAGAAATAGCTTCTCCAGCAACAATTGTAACAAGAAAAAGAAATCAATTAATTAGGACACCTAAACATAAACCTCCTCTGAGCTGAGACTTGCTTGAGAATCTAAAGGCGTTTTCAAAATAGTTCCAGCAGACTCTGCTTGAAGGACCCATTTCTCAAATTCCATCAACAAAGAAGCTGCAATATCTTGCATCATTGTGTTCAGATGAAATTCCTGAGTTTGCCGGTCAGCTGGAGGAAACAACCTCAAATTCCCTCCTTTTTTGCTGCCTTCTTCAAGCTGCAGCAAATTCCAACAGAGAATTAAAAACAACCAGATCCTCAAAACCATTAATTAATCATAAATAACTCTATGAATATCATAGTTATACAATCTTTTTTCAGATGAACATGGATAAATCAAAATTAAGAAACAGCAGAAAGTAACTCCCTGCCTGAGAATCATCGGGACAAAAGGCGAAACATCGTTCAACAAGCGCGGAAGTGTAACTCTTACAGGCGGCATTGAACTGGTCAATAGCAGAATCAAGATCAGGAGAAGAAGGACAGTGACAGATACCAATTACAGCAAGGATCTTGCGGTTGGATTGGAAGTCTTCCCAAGGGCTAGGCGGATCTCCACCAAGAATAAACTTGAAACGAAGACTGCCAGAGTCCCAAGGCTGATGAGAAAAGGGGGATTTCTGGTGCTCGGTGTAGAAAGAACTTATGGCGGAAAGTGGAATCAATTGGTGACGGAGAAGCATGGACAAGTAGTCCCGCAGTAGAGTCGGCGGAACTGAACCGATCGGAAGCACTGCCACTCTAATCATGGAGCTGGTTTCGATGCTCACATCGGGCTCCATTGTGGGATCTTCGACGAAAATTGGAACGGAAGGGAAGAAAACGATCGAGATTTTGGTGTGATCGTTGGTTGAGCTTCGAGAACAGTGGAGAGGTCTGTTTGGATTCGGCGTTATGCTGCCCCCTCCAAGTTTTGTAATTATCCTCTCCAAGTGTACATTGTTGTTCGCTCAAGGTAATTATTCTTTTAGTACAACAATACGAGTTCGAGTATCTAATCTTCGACTTAGAGACGAAAAGGTCATGTCAATTAGGTTTGAATTAAAATATTATTACATGCAGTGATTATATCATGTTTGGATTATGAGCGTTGCTGGTTTGAAGTTTGTTTCTCGTTGAGGTGAAATACTCTTGAAGCCATGGCTATATGCTTTGGATTTGAAAGAAATTTACCACTCAACATATGAAATATCATAGTCGAATCTAATTGTTTGGAAGTAAGGATATTTGAATGGTGAGACAAAAATGTGTCTTTCTTTATTGATGAGACAAGAGTGAGGCTAATAAAGTGATAATTGTCTCGTTATCACATGTTTGTCATAACTAAATTGCATTAGCACGAGTATTCAATTCTTCAAATCTTTTATTCCGAATGGTTCACCTGATGTGTGTACGATGTAATATCACCATTTGTCTGAGTTTGTTGTTTGTATGGTTGTTTCTTCTAGCGCGATTTAAACATAAATCATTTTTATTTGTGATAAAGGTTCAAATAACCATATTTGTTATGTACTTTGAAATGTTTTAAATTCAATTGTCCATGTTTAATAAGTCTTTATATGAACATCATAATTTGTACAACAATTTAGATGTTTTAACGTTTCATTTTCAACCTTTCAAAATTTAAAATCCATTTTTTGTTTCGAAATTTATATATGCGCACATTATTTTGTGTAATATCTCACATAACATGCACATCACTGTCAATTCATATATTTCATTGTTATATTTTCTTGGTGTCAATACAATTTACCCAACTTAACTTTAGATAGACACATGAGCATATGAATAAACACATGTTTTCAATGACATTTATATCAAATTGAAACATTGACATTTGTAGAGGTATCAAATAACAAAACGTTGACCAACCTGATCACAAACTGAAATATTAGAAAATAAATAATCTTACATACTCCTCGAAATGTAAAGACTACCATACTTATTTTTAAGTACATTTTTCAAAATTCTCTATTTTTTTTGTATCAGTTGAACAATTCGCAGTGACCACTTACTTAAGAATTGATTTCCTCACAAAAAAAATCTCTCATCTTCTTAAATATCCTCTTACTCCATTTTTATTAGAGAAGTCGTGAAAATGAACGATTGAATCTCTCACCTCGAGAATAGAATTTCATACTAATTAGTAACCTCACTTTGAATCTTATGGGGTGTTTAGGATAAAGAGTGAGTTTATTATAGTTTGTGTTTGAAACGTAGATTATTTTAGTTTGAATTATAATAGTATGTGTTTGTAACGTAGATTATTTTAATTTAAGAAAAAAATTGTTAACATTATAATAAAAAATAAATAATAATAAATGTCATACAGTAAAAACGATAAAAAATAGTAAATATCATAATCAATAAAATATTTTAAAATAATATTTATAGTTGTTAATGGAAGATTTTAAAATAGTAAATAAGTTTGATTATTACACTTACGAACCAAAACGACCCCTTGCACTTTTTGTTAGTCGTAAATTTCGTCTATTTCCGTGGACATATATATATTCGAACCGGGTAGATCCGTCCGGAAGAGATTACCTCCTGGCCCATCAAGTCGACCGAAACTCCGCCCTGCCGGAGAAGAGACACGGCGGACCGAAACTTTGAACCGCTGGTGGACGACAGAGAATAACGAGTTAAGTTATCAGAACTCTGTGCAGTGATCTCAAGGTCACACTTACACCGGTGGAAAGCCATTTCAATGGAGAAGGCCGATGATCACTGTTTGTCTAAACTTCAACTCACCGTGCCTTCCGATGATCGTCCTTCAGTGGTTCGGCTCCGTGAATTACTTGCGGCCTGCTCCAAGGTAAGACCTAGAAGTTCTACTTTAAGAACTTTTCTGCTCAAACTTCATCACCCCCCCCCCCCCCCCCCCCGGATTGTTGGCTACTCCATTTAACTAAGTGACACCAGGGACCGGATTTTTTCGGTTAGATGTATGCTTATAGAACCATCATTTTTAAGATTTTATGCAATGAACCTGAAAGAAAACAAGTTTTTCGACAGTTGGCTTACCTGGCTGCAAGTTCTTTCGTTTAATGCGATGGTGACTTTTATAGATAAGAATGATGTAAATGTTTTCAGGGGCAAAGATTATGTGGAATCAGTTTCTTTTCTTCAAATGAAACATGGTGAACGAGTCCTATGACTCCTCTTGTTTCGTGTTTAGTAGTTTTGACAATGGGTGGATTTTAACGATCTGTTTGTCTATTTTCAAGACGATTGAAAACGGAGACACCCATCAATCTGAAGCCTTGGTATCTGAGCTGGTGAATTACCTTGATTGTATTTCAGAGGCTGCTGAAACAGAATTGGACAATGGAGATACAGAGAGTGATGCCTTTGAAGTCCTCAACGAGATTTATCAATTTATATCTTCTCCTTCATTAGACCAGGTGCCATATCTATATCTATACATATATTTTAAGTTCTTATCGATATATCTGCCATTTGATCTTATGGTTTTTTGCACTTTAGTTGTTTTCCCAGCTGACACCACTGCCCACAAACGTTGCAGGGTACTATTGACACTCTTTCATTTGATCTTCCAAAGGCAGTTTCCAAGTTTATAAGAGTAGGTGGATGTCTGGAGATTGTTGATAGTATTATTGACAGGTTCGTTATTATGTGCAGTCCACGGGATATGCTGTCAGTTCTTTGTGAGGTACTTCGGTATTAAATTCTTCATAGTGATAACTGGGTGGTTTCTTTGCTGTTACAAAATGTTTAGGCATTCAGCTTTTTAGTTCACTGGTAGACTTCTATACTATAACTGCATGGTTTTCTTATTTCCACCTGCGTACGGCTCTTCCAAAACGGTTACTTTGATTTAAAATAATGATCTATATAATTAGATTACTATTGTATCTTCCACTAGTAGTACAGTCGAGCAATTGTTCTGGGAGATCTTGCAAGACAATCACAGACTCACAGTGAATACTAATAATTAACATAAAATAGAAAAGAACTTCCACTCTTGTATCTAAACCTTGCTCAAGTTAGCAGGTTGATGCAAAACAATAAATTGTTTACCTCTAACACAAAGCATTCAAGTGAAAGTATCTGGAGCAATGTGCTTTATAAGTGAACTGCGCTTTTAATTCTGAATAACTCCATGTAATTACTGTAAGTTGCAGCTCGTAGATATTTTTAATAGGCTTCTTTTGAGGAGATAAGTTCATTTCAAACTCGTTTTTGCTTAACATGGTGGCTTAATTGCATATTATAGTTCTGCATTTAACAATTATTGCAATTGCTTCAGGCATTAGATTTGCAGACGACCAAAGCAACCAATTGTGCTGCCCCTTTTCTAAGTGGGCTCTCAAAAGGTAATAACTACACATTAAGTATCTTTGTGGGCTGGGTGGTTGAATTGCTAGCTGTAAGCTAAGCATACTTCCTCACGATTCTTTAAGTTGCCAAAATGAGAACGATAATAGGAAATATAACCCAAACACAATAACAACAGCAATTTTGAAAGGGCCCATAATCTCTCACAACCCTAGAACTACTGTTTATCCAAAATGCAAGCTTGAAAAAGAATAGCCAGAACACAGACACCTATAATACTACTAACAGACCAACAAACGTACTAACAACATTCCTAACATCACACTGACGAGTGATCCCTTGTCCAGTTCCCTTACTACCCCTCCTGGAGTATGGTCATCATCTATTGTGGGAGAACACTGGCACTAGGATCCTTGAATTCGGCTTACACGATGTATCACTGAAAATAAAAGTTATCCTCCACTGTACCACACTTTTGGTGTAGTATTGAAGTGAGGCATTATTTGTCCATAGGGCTTGCTGCTGAAGCCTTTAATCTAAGATACATTTATCTTCTCTTCAAACTTATTATTATATTTTTAAGTAGCATCTTCTAAGACAAATTGGTTTACAGTGATTCGTGCCATTCAGAGGCGTCATTTTGAGCAAATAAAAGTAGCAGTTCCTGTTGTTCTCAATGCACTTAAAGCCGTGGATTTTGAAACAAGTGAAGGGGACGTGAACTGTGACACTTTATATGCCAGAGCGATGGACATTGCCAGTTCCATTCAGTCAGTTTGTGTAAAGTTGGTGGTATGTGGTGTTTTGATGTGATATGGTTCTTTCATCCAATGATTTGCCTATCAATTATTCTTGACTCCCTAGGGTTTTCTAATTTATGATACAGGATGGCAAAGTACAGGAGAAGCTCCAATCTCTGCTTGGTCTCTATGTGTTGCAAATCATGGTATTTTGTCCATCCAAATGAAAATTTGTGGACTTTGTTCATCAAGTCATGTCTGGCTTCTCTTCCCTACCTTCTCTTCCTTGTGTTCAGAGTCGGGGGTGCCGATATGGTTAGTCTCTCAAATGTCAAATGCATGATTGTAATGCAGGCTCTCTTTTCAGTCAGCACGAGTCATGAAGTTTCAAGCTGTCTTCCTTTTGTCTCAAAGTTGTCATCCTTTCTTCCATTCTGTGGGTTGTCATACGCTGGTCTTATCACTGGATCTGATATCGACAAAATTTCTAATAACATTATTGGAGGTAAGCCATGCTACTTTTCCAAGCAAGTTTGTATTTTTTAAAAGATTCATTTATCATTCCTTGTTCATTTTATGTACTTAGAGGATGAAGATGGTTATACGGCTTGTTTTTCCTACATCAAGCACGGTGCATGTCTTTCAGGTTTGTGTTCATTGATTTCAAAGGAGTCCTTGCACGCTTAAATGTTGGGTTCTAAATCGTTGGCTTCTTTTTTGTTTCCCCATCTTTTTTCTATTGCTTTATTCGTGCAGTTCTTTGGGGATTTATTTCTGAAGAGGTTGCTCAGGCTGCAGATGAAAAAGTGAATGTTCTTGAAGATGAACTGACATCCAAACAAACTGAAAGATGGCAAGCTATAGGCATGTTCAGGCACATACTCTCTTTTGCCGCTCTGTCTTGGAAGCTAAAGAAACACGCCATCGACTTCTTGCTTTGCATTAATGGGCCTGAAAGTTTTGATGACAAACAAAGTGACTACATATCGTATATGCCTAGTTTATTTGCTGCGTTGCAGGTAGTACTTCATGTTCATCAGATCCCATATTGAGCACTCAACTTTTTATTATTATTATTATTTCTTTTTTTTTTTTATATATGTAAAGAGTAGGGTGGTGAAGGTTGTCTAAACTCTTCTTTGTTGGTCAAGTTACATTTCAGGCTATTCAGATAATTATCATGTATGCACCAGATGCAATACTACGGAGGAATGGGTTTGATTTATTTAAAAAGGTGAGTTTCTTAAGTTCAATAATTTAATTTTTTTACACGGTGCAATTTTTCTATGAGAATGTCAACTTATTTATGTCCAACTACCGTAACCAGATACTTGCTGATATTCCCCATTCTCAAAGGTTCGACATGTTTAGAGCTCTAATTGTGAACAGTGTCTCTCCCTCTATGGTAAACCTAATCAAGCCTCCCTTTTCAGTTAAATGTTATTGATCATCCAGGTTATAACGACATCTCTACCTTATGGTTAAAACATTAAAATAGGTTGGACTTCTTTTAGATCTTGTCAAAGGAGAAATGCATGCGGAGCTTTGCCGGAAAAGAGCAGCTGGCAGTTGGCAAATTGATACCAAAGCACATCCAGAACCATCCTTTTGGACTGCAAGTATCCTAGAATTGGTGGAGCTGGTTTTGAGACCTCCGAAAGGGGGGCCTCCAGTGCTTCCAGAGCAGAGTGATGCGGTATTTAAACAACTATATAACAAAACTTTCTTGCCTTTTTCGTATTATTTTCGCTTTACCTGCCCCATTTCACTTTCTAAAGCCATATCTCCTGTGATTTGTTATCATCTTTACTAGTCTCGCCCTTGTTCATCAATTCTTCCCATCCTTAAGTACATCCATATAGATGCCTCTATCATTGATGCAATTCTTAAATCTGAGTTTTAATGGATAGCGATGTCTATGCTTACGTTAATTGCAGTAATGGTCTTTAAAATGCAATATAATAGGTGGAAAGTACATAATGTACTTTACATCCTGTCTGTCATGAACCAATAGATAAGAAAAGGGAGTTTGTTGAAGGGTGCATGTATTTGAGATCTGGGCTTGTTGAAGGGTGCATGTATCTTGGTTCTTCTATATTATTCGGTTAAAAACTTTTCATGTGTTACTACAGGTTCTATCGGCCCTGAATCTATACCGGTACGTGCTGATAACCGAGGCAACAGGTATATCACTGCTGAATGTCAAATATTAGTGCCTTTTGGTATTGGCATTTTGCATCTAAATTACTACTAAGATAATTTAGAATTTGTCCCTTCCTGAGGCATAGAAAGGGCTGGCCAAACAGAAACTGCTTGAACATATGTACTCTTAGTGTTTTAATTATTATTAATGATTGTGAATCATAATCAAAATCCACGGAACAGGAAACACAAACTACACTGGAGTTTTGTTGAAGAGCAATTTGAGGAAATCCTATAACGAATGGCTTCTCCCTCTCCGGACGTTAGTGACGGGGATGATGTCGGAGAACAAGACCGATTATGATCAAATTACGGTGGACATAGAGTGTGCCTTAAACCCAGTAGAGCTTGTATTATATCGTTGTATCGATCTTGTCGAAGAGAAGTTGAGATAAATCTTAAAAACTGGTGGAGATTGTTGGGAGAGATGGTGACCAAAAGTCTTCATTTCGAGTCAAAAAAAATGGAAATGCCACAAGTCTTATGCTTACATAAGATAATTTCATGTAATTTCAAAATGAAAACAATGGATAGTCACTTGGAAAGTCCGTTTCCCAGTTTCGAACACGTGTTGCTGTTTCCACCTACTCTTTCTTGAATTGACTTTATGAGAAACTGAATCTGAGACCATGCTGTTAATTATATTTCTTATTAAATGATAATTTTAGATTATAGCAAAATTAAATATTCTTCGATATTTGTTCGATTTGAATTATTTTTTTAGCACAACCAACTAATAAAATACTTTTGAATTGTTTTTTTAGTACATGCCAATCTCGCTAAATCAACTCACTTTAGCAGCTTTCCTTTATTCAGTTCATGAATTTTTAACATTGCTCATTTTAGTTTGTGGTATACTTTCAATGACTTTTAAATGGGATCATTTTAACCGCTTCATCTTAATTGTCAATTGAAAATTTTGCATTAAACTCATTAAATTAAATTTCTTTAAGTATACCAAAAGAATCGCAAGTCTTCGTTACTTATGAAATTAATGTTAATTTTGGAAACAGAGATGAAAATAACCACAATCAACATTTTGAAAAGATCAAAATACATTAAAAAACCGAAAGTAATAATTACCAAACAAACTAATATTTAAACCAGTATTCTACACTAAAACTCTATTGTGTTCAACACATTTTCTCATGAGTGGGTCTCTCATTGTTAGAACCAGAACTTTATCATTGATTTAACACTAATTCAAACCAAGTTGTGGTAATGCTTTGCATGAAAGCACTTATGTGTGAACATAATGAGTAAGAAAAGCACTAAAAGAAGGGAGGCGCAGTAAAGTGGAAATGGCCAAAAGAATAATTTTTATAACCACAAAGTCATGACAAACAAATTCAGTAACTATGTACCTAAAATAAACGCTACAACGAATGAATCAACCCTACACCATTCTAGAGGGATTCAACAACTTGTTTAACCCACAGAGTTGCATCCTTCAAAAAGGAGAGAGAGAGAGAGAGAGAAAAAAAAATATTGTAGAACATGGGAATTAACAAATGCTAATAACAGACTGAATGTTCTTCAACAAGACGGCAAACTTTTTTGCCATCAACAAATTGTAAAGCCATTGGAGCTCTCATGGCTTTACAATCTGTGCCTGCCCATGTCATATTAGCAAGAATGGAAACGAGAGCGAGAGAGAATCGATGTATTTTCACCTTAGTTAATCTTCTGAGGGTGTCATATTTAAATCTGGTAAGAGAAAGACATAATCTCCTTCGGTTGATTTCAAGTTCTTCTGTGATTGAGCCTCGGAAGAACCTGATCCTGATGTTGTGAATGGCAATGTGGGGGAAGAGCTTTCCCTTTGATGGGTTAGTGTGGATGAAGATTCTTCTGGGATCATCATATTGGAGTTTGAACTGGATTTCTCTGTGTATTTCAACTTGAGATCTACCTGCATAAAGTGAGATTTATTGTTCTTAGGAGCCTTAGTAATCATTGTTTGATAAAGAAGAGAATATTGGTTGTGAAATGTCAACATCTTTGGTAATACTTTTTCTATCAATCTTTTCATAACTTTACGAAGGCAAAAAGACAGTAACTCAAATGTTCATGGAAAAAGAAAGCAGACATGTTGAAAAATTAAAGAAAAAAGGTAGAATTACCTTCATTTTCTTCAGACTCTCATTCTTGGCTCTTTGTTCTTCTAAGTTTGCCCTTAGAGTGGCCAGTTCCTGTTCAAAAAGTAAGTTAGGTCCTAAAAACAAAAGATGGTGCCACTGCCAACAAGAAAGAAAAGGCAATAGCCCCTAATTTGTCCAATATTGAACAAAATATCAAGAAAATACAAAAGAAATTATAAATTTAAAGTTCTTTATCCCAAACAAAATAATATATAACACATATATATCCACTCCTATAACCAACGAAAAACAATAAGAAATTAAAAGAGGATAACAAAAGAAGATCATACCATTTTTAGATCAATTTTCTCCTTCAAAAGGATGCTTTCCTCTTCCTTAAGTTCAGCAAATGTCTAGAAAACAAACAAAGAGAATACGTCATCAAATAAGAGCACAAAAAGAAATAAGTTAGATATACAGTTGGTTGTTGAACAATTCATTCATCAAGAACAATGCAAGCCAACAACTCAATTAAAGTCAGCAATAAACAAATGCTTGACTTATACGGCCACACTCCAACAAATCCAAAGTTGATTTTCCCTACAAGAAATTACCTTCTTTCGTCTTAACCTCTTTGTAGTATTACCAGCCGCCGACTCATTTCCAGCAGCACCCTGGAAAACAAATTCCAAACATATTATTAATAAGAATCAATATTATAAAATAACTAACATAAAGTCTATCAATAAGAATACGAACCAATACCAACCAAACAACTAGTATAAGGTATAACTCAACTCCAAACCTATTATTAATAAGAATCAATATTACCAAACAACTAACAAAAAGCATAAAGTCAACCCCAAAACATATTAATAAGAATCATTATCACAAAAAAGTTTAAATCAACCCCATTTTCAAGCCCATTAATATGAATCAATATTACGAAACAACTAACACAGGCTTTAAATTCAACTCCAAACATATTGATGAGGATCATTATTCATTATCACAACAGTTAACGCAATATTCAAATCAACTCCAATTATCAAACCCATTAATAAGAATCAAAATTGCAAACATATAGACATATTCAAGAATGTATCAGTACTAGAACAAGAAAAAAGGGAAAAAAGAAAAGCAAAATAGCACAAAATTTGAAACAGAAACAGGCACAATGCTCTCTTCTCTCTCCTCCCACTAAGAAGAGATGGGGAATACATGGGTGCATCTCTATCACCCTTATTACGTTAAATTATTATTAGACAACAAACAAAATAAGTATTATCCAGAACAGGAATGCATCTAAGTATTATTTTAGGAAACAAATATGACCAGAATTCACATTTACCAGAATCTCACGCCACATCATGAATTCCACGTGGTCACTTTAAGATTGTGACCACACCCCGTACCATCTCATGTCTTGCTTTCCCACCTCGCGTGACTTGGTCACGTGGATCATCCTTTTCCTCTTCTCACCTCAACAACTTATAAAACAATTCTATATATAATTATATATTTTCCCCCAACCATTTTCACGATCCAAATTTCAAATTCGTTATCGTATATTTTTTTGTTCTTCTTCTCCTATCCATTAATCATAAACAATAGGCTAGATTCCATTTTTAAATTAAATATATATATATATATAGAAAGCGAACACAGGAACAAACCGTGTACCATCGCCACACCTGATAATTACTCCCTCCCCAAATAACAAGTCTCCATCAAACCTAACGCACACCTATCCCCTCTTGCGAGCGTTTCATCTCTTACCTGATCCGATTTGGGACCTCACTTCGTAGCTTCGTCGACGGTCGAATCCGACCGCCGGTTCGAACAGACCGGCTCGGAGTGTGTGGGAATGACCAGAATAGCCTCGATGTTGGTGATGAATCTTCTACGCGTCGAGTGGTAGTACGGTCAAAAAGAGAGGAAAAAGAAAGGACGATGGATGTAGGGAAGTTTCGAGGCGCTTGCTATGGTCCGTAGACCGACCGTCGGCGATGGAAGAGAGTTTATATTGGCAAAATCTCGTGCGTGACGAAACAGCGACTCGATGTACGATTTGGAAAGGTTTGGAATCTAGCGAGGTATTTGAAGGGCGTTTTGGTCAATTTTCGAAGAAAATAAGGGATTTCGAGTGTCGACAGAAGCTCGAAAAGAGGCGAGAAGAAAACGCTAAGTATCTTCAACACGCGTCCATTCGCTGACCCGAGACGTGAAAAATTTAGGAAAATCTAGGAGTTTATTTGTGGATTTATGGAATTAAAGAGCGGTTTTCTCAACGGTGATTTGTGAGGATTGTCCGCCATTGATGGAGAGAATTGGAAACTGTTAGGTGAGGTACAGAGCGGTTATGGAATTGAGAGATTTGCAGGTGTGTGAGTTCTGAGAGAGGAAGTTCGTTTCGATTAACTGATGAACAAAATGAGAAAGAGAAAATCAGAAGAGATTTCACGAAACGGAATCAGATTCTTGAAAAAGCAGATGAAGAAAAAAACGGTGACAATAAATAAACGAAGCTTCTCCGAGATAAGAACGTTTCATCTGAGAATCCACGCCGCCACCGGCAGCTTAAAATCCGCAGCCGACGAGACACCAAGGCCGAGAAAAAACCATAATTAAGAACACCGGCGTTAAGATTCGAGAGAACTCGTAAAAAAGAATATCCAAAAAGACAAAAAATCAGAAAGATCGGGAACTCAAAGCACACAGACGCGAGAAAAGAGACGAAAAAACAAATATCCAAAACAGATGGCATAAATCACAACAGAGAATGAGAAGATAATAAAAAAAATTTAAAAAAAAAAACTCAAGAACCTTAAATCTGGAAGCAGCCTGAGAGAGCGTAGCGGGACGACTGGACTCCTCAAAACCGTCATGCGTAGCAGAAGGAGAAGCTCCACCACTCCATGAAAGCGGCGTGGTAGGACTACATCTAGTAGAGTCAACATCCTTATTATTCCTCTGCAATACAACATCGCCACATCTGACAGCCACCGTAGGCGTAGCCGTAGCCGTGGACATCCTGGACCTTGGTTGCTTGATACCCCAGGTAAACGGAACGGACATCGGAAGAGGAGATTTGGAAAGTAAAACAGCCTGAGACTGCTTCAACCTCAACAATAAGTCAGCAACGAGAGTGTCGTCGGCCATGGCGGCGGAAAGCCATTGGTCGTGGTTGAGCATGATGGAGAAATGGAGGAAGAAGAAGAAGAGGAAGAGAAAAGGGAAAGAGGGTGGCGGAGAGAGTAAAGAAAGGGTATAAATATTGGGGGAAAGATTAGATAAAAAGAGAGAGAGAGAGAGAGAGTGGGGTTTGCCTTAGCTATGTGGTGGTTGTTCAGGTTTCCCTTCTTTGTTCCACTTCCTTGTCAGCTTCGGCGTGGGCCTCCCACCCTCACTCTTTTTTTTTTTTTTTTTCACTTTTTTAATTTTAATTAGCTCTTGGATATGTGGGGCCCTTAGACGTAAAAGTGACAGCTTCCATTTTTGTTTCGGGTTTTCTTTTTCCGTAAACCCGGACGGACCCTAATTTCCCATTTCATTCACCGCTTTTTCCTCCTTACTCCTGTCGAGTGTGTCAACTACACGGGTTTTCGGGTAGGGTCGACTTGCCCCTCTACGTTAAAATATTATTTTAATCAAATAAAACTTATCAATATAATAATATACTGATACATTCTTCAAAATTACAAATGTAATCAAATCTATCCAAATCTTTCCCATTTTATATTTATAATTTTTTTTTAAATATTGTTATTTCCCTAAAATTACTGCTCCATTTTGAATTGATTTAAGAAAAGTATTTTTCAAAAAGCTTATTTTTATTTAAACCTTTGACAAAAATTATTTAAAATATATTTAATAATTATTTTGAGTGATTGTCAAATGATTTATTTTTTTTTCAAAAAAGTGATTTGTTTTTTTTAAATTAAATACTTGAAAATCTATTCCAAACACGTTGTTAATCTTTTGTTTATTCAAATGTTCAATTTTAGTATTTATAATTGTTTTTGAAATTTTTGTTCGTTTTTTCTAACAGAAATTTGTTAGATAATAATTTAATGTTTGAAAATGCAATGTGTTAATAGGACATATTAATTTTGATGTTAGCTTCAAGATATTTTGCTTCGATTTTCTCCAAATTTTGTATTGAAAAACTGAAATACTAAATCATGTAGAACGATGATTCATGTTTCTAGACTTTATCATAAATCAAGTCTTGTTGGACGGTATCCCAAATTTTTCCAAGTCTACAGTTGAACCAATGTGAAAATAGATGGACTAATATACAATTTAAAATGTTTGATGATCGTAGTATTACGTAGTCACCGACACGTCGATGAAAAATCTTTATGTTGTTGTGAATTCGACCTTGTGGTGAACCAACGTTTTAATTATACGTGGAAAAAAAATGTATGAATACAAAAATGAAGTTACATAATATCCCTCGGGTAGAAATGATATAAATAATAAAAATGCCATTGTAAAATATTATTTATTAGTTTTTAAGAAAATCAAATATTTAGTTTTTTCCGTTTCTTTTTAAGTATTCATTATATACATCAATATTTTAAATGTTGATCTAAATTTTATAGAAATACAAATGAAAATACGGATGAAATGATGATTTCAATAAATGTTTTTAATAAAGTATTATAATAACGATTAAATTTTAAAATGTGTTTTATATTAATAAATAAATATTTACGACTATATCTACGATTTTGACTTGCTTTTATATGGTCAGTAACATTTAGAAAATTAAAAGATATGATTTAGTTTTTTTTTTTGGTTTATTTAGATTTTAAAACAAACATAAATTGTCCTAAGGTTCCTATTTTATTTCTAACTATTCCTAATAAAATCAAAATATTTTTTAATTTAGTACATCAAAAGTTATTAATTTTAATATTTTTTTAAACAAAATTTGGTGTATTTACTCCAAACTTCAACGAAACAACGTACGGTCATAGTTGTACATATCATCAAAGTTGTCCAATAGGCGACCGCCACGTGTATGAGTAGAAGGAAACGCATGTCAGCTTGCGTATTGGGAAATTAATTGGCCAATCACCAGTTCCCTTTTAGGAATCAGCCTAAAAATTTGGCAAAAGTACCGAACAAACAACGTAATTTCAATTCTTCCCCAAAATTCTTCCTAATTAATTTATTGTCAAATATTTCCACTTTTGCACCCCGCGCCATTCCCCAACTCAATGGGTTAATTTTTTTGTGGAACAAAAAAACAAAAAAGTTAATAATATTATTTTTTTTAATTTGTAATTTTAAATATTTGAGACTTTTTTTAAACACAAAATCTTTATAAAATATATCAAAATTTTAGATTTACTTGGATCTGTCTATAATCGTAAATTTAAAATTTTATCATATTTTGTAAATATATTTTCAACAAAATTATAATTTACAAAATTTTTCTTTAAGTATATTAGAAAAAGTCTTGAATTTAGTATTTACTATTAATTTTATTTTTATTATTTTACCATTACTATCGATTAACATTTTTATTTTAAATTTAGAAACATATTTACATATTATATTTTATTGCATGTAAATTATTATTGTTGAACCAATTTCAATAAAAATTATTGGATCAAATATTTGAAATAACTTTCTAAATATTTAAATAAGTATTTATAAGTACAAAAAAAAAGTTTTTGTAGAAAATGGGGAGGGAGTGGGAAAAAATTTCTCACAAATGAGGACGGGGATACGAAATGCATTCTCTGAACCTGTCTCCATTTTTCCGTCCCAATTATTCTTCGTTTATTTATTTAGTATAGTTATTTTAGGTTATTTTATTATTATTATGTAAACAATACATTTAAATTTAAGTTGGATTGTTTATTGGCCAATATAATGAATATGTTTAAATTCAATATTAAGATATAGATTATGTATGTGAATAAAAAGTTTGATTAGTTTTTAGCCACCAACTAACCTTTAGATTCAATTTTCATATAAAACTAACCATAATAAATAATTTAATTGTTTAATTATTATTTTCTTTACATCAATTTAAATCCATTGGTTCTTTAAAGAAACAAATAAATAACGAAAAATATTCCTTGGAGAATTTTACGAGGATGGAGAATGAAATGGAAAGCGGGAATGATGATGGGGAATGTCATATCCGGCCTCGTCCCATCATGTGGACATCTCTATTTATAAACAATTAGTCAATCTAAACAAACCCCAAATCTAAGATTGATTGAAAATATTTTTTTTTAAGCAAAATGGATTGAAATTGAAAGTATATGTATTAAAATTGAATAATTTTCAAATTACAAGGACTATAATGATATTTTTTTTAAAAAAAAGCTTGAACCCTTTTTTTCCTTTAGTTCATATCTCAATATATTCAACCTTAATAAGATTTTGTTAATGGCTCCTATAAATATATTTGGCCCCTTTTTTTGTCACATATGGAAATAATATAATTATTTGAATATTTGTTGGTCCATTGTGATATATTGTTATTAATAAATTATGTATAGCTGGAAAAAAAAAATTAAAATGATTTTTTTAAATACTGAAATTCACATGTGATTATTAGAGTGGACAAGGTTGAAGACGTCCTTATCGTCTTCAATTTGTGACAATTTTATCCGCTACTATTTGTATCCACTTTATTTATCGATATTAAAATCACTTCGTTTAATACATTTTTGATAATGATTGAAGTTCACTCCTGAGATAAAAATCTCCATTTTTTTTTTTGTCGTTTGTTCAGTTTTTTAGTCTATAAACTTTTAAATATCAAATTTTAAAAATGTTATTTATGAACATTTTCGTCGTCAAATTTGAAACATATCCGCACATTATATTGACATAAATGTTGTTATTATTATTTAGTGAATTTCGATAAAAAAAAATAATAACTAAATTTAATAGTTATTAATAATATGTAGTCTTAAATCAAAGTATCCAATTGATATTAACTCGTGGCATTTATATAGAAAACATAAAATGTATTTTTTAGAAATAAATTAAAATGTACTGAAATAGCATATTCATGTTTCAAGTCATATTTAAATATAATACAATATTTTTTTTTAAAAAAAAAATCTTTACAACATTTTAAAATATAATAAAATAAACACAAATATTAATGATAGACACGTGTAGCAGTATATTTTGATTATCACTTATAGATTGTGATATTTTGATATATTTATAAATATTTTAAAAATAATTTAATAAAAATATTAATGGTTTAATTAATTAAATTAACTTATTATTATTTACGAGTACATTAATAAAAATATTGTATTAATATTCCGTAAGGTACTCGCTCTCCATTATTGTATGCATTTCTGTTTGTCACGGGCATCTGACCGATACATTTATGAGCATATCAAATATTTTTATTTTTATTTATTTTGTTGAGATAGAGGATTTGAGGGCTCGTTAGTTAAACAACTGATAGGATATAATTTTTGAAGAGCAAGATCTCGTTTGTTTCGTGATTCAAAAATTATTTTAAAAAATAAAAAATATTGTGAAAAATGAAAACAAATTTTTATTTTTTACTATATTCAAAAGCACGATTGGCTCCAAATTAAAATTTTAAAATTCGAATTCAAAATTCAAATTTGTGTTTGGTTGTGAATATAAAAATGCAATAATATATCTCATGTTTACAATTAATAATATATATATATATATAAACAAAGAAAACGACAATTTATTGATTTCGAAGATTGACTATTTCGAGTGTTGTTTTTATAAATCGTTTTTAAAAACATGTATACCAAACATATTTTTATTATTTTCTTTGTATTTTTTGTTTTTGAAAACATAAAAACAAAAATAAATCACGCATCAAACGGGACGGCTTAAATAACTTTCTTGTTGAAAATAAAAATTAAGTGTAAACTAACTACACCGACTAATTCGAGAGACAAAAAATGGCATAATATTTTCGTGTTTAAAAATTTGTGTGATAGTTGTAAATATATCAATTACAATTTTTCTTTTGAAAAATTGTAAATACAGCGAGATCTTTTAAAACGTTGTTATATTTGTCGATATATACTTTATTATTATCTATAAAATTACTATCCATTCAAATTTATTGCATTAGTTATTTCCACAAAAGGAGAGAATAATTTGAAAGGAGTTTGAATTAATAATTAACCATTTTTTCTTTGGAATTTTCATTTTAGAGTTACCCCTAAAATAAATAAAAAAAATGTATTTTGACTTTCGGGGAATAAAGATATTTTAAAAATATTTACTTTACAAAGGAAAAAATGGGATATTTTATTATAAAGAATTACCAAAGGTCATTGCTTTCTTTCTCTTGGCCTCAAAAGATGAACTAATTAATGTACGGTCTTAAAATAAATCATACTCCTCCTCATGGGATAAAATTCAATTTTGACTCTAAATTTGGAGATTTGTTTGGATCCACTAATACAATAATTTAAATGTTACTTTAAAAATGATTGTCAAATACTTTATTTTATTTTTATATTTTTTAAAAATAACTTATTTTAAACGTTAAATACTTGAAAAGTTAACTGAAACACACTGTTGCGTTGTGTTGTTGTTAATGTTGAATCAATATTCATCTTATAATTCAATTTAATCAAATTGTGTTTTAAATTTAAGATAGTATTACAATATGTTGAGCTTTTTTTCTTTTTTTTTTTTAATTTTAAAATCATTTTTTAAATATTTATTTTTAGAGTCGTTGTCAAATATAGTAAAAATGATCAAAATATAACAAAATTTCAGATTCTATTTGTCTATCAATGTAAGACGCTGATATAATAATTGATAAAATCCAAATTTTTATTATATTTTGTAAATATTTTCAACAATTTTGTCTTTAATAATAACTCTCTTTCTTTAGACGGGTTCAATAATTTATAAAACATAGGTGCCATATTGAATGGATATGGGTCTGGAGAAATTTATAGATTTATTTTGGAAATACTATTTGATTACTAGTGTTATTGAAACTTACGAGTTTGTGAATAAAATTACAACATTTAATTAGGTCAAAGGGTAAAGTTGATAAAAATAAAAGTTAGGTCAAACTATGATAGACAAAATTATGAGATAAAATTAAAATATTATTCTCATAAAATTTTTTTTAAAAAAATAATGATATATTATAGTATTATAAACATTATGAAAATGCATGGAATAAGATATAATATAGGAAATTCCATATCCAAATAAAGACAATTACAATAAAGGGGGACCCCAAAAGGAAATAACAAAGTACAAATTAAAGAAGAAATATGTATAAAAAATTAAATAAATAAAAATAAAAGAAGATGCTAAAATGCTTTGTTGGAATTTAGAGAAAAGAATCATCACCAATGTGACATTGACTTCTGTGTCCCATTTGTAGTCTTGATTGACTCAAGTATAAACTACTTGTTCATTTGTTTAATTGTTTAAAAATTATTATTATTTTTTAAAAAAATTATAAGTTTAGTTCTAACTTTTAAATTTCAACGTTAATGATTTGAAAATTATTTTGCAAAACAAAAATAAATTCTTAGTTTACACTGTATTCGAAAACACGTTTGGTTACAATTTAAAATTTTAAAATTTGGATTCGAAATTCATTATTTTATAATTTTAAAATTTAGGTTTAAAATTCAAAATTTATGTTTAGTTGTGAATTTGAAAATGCAATAGTATATTTAATGTTCACAACTTCTCGAAACAAAATCTACAAAAATAAAAACGATATTTTATTATTTTAGAAAATTGGTTATTTCAAGTGTTGTTTTTAGATTATTGTTTTTAAAAACATATATATCAAACACATTTTAATTATTATTTATATATATATATATATATATATTTTGAAAACATAAAATGAAAATGAATCACAGACTAAAAGGGATCTAATTTTTATCTTGTAAGATTTAAAATTGTTAACAATGTTCAAGATAGATAACATTTTAATATGCTAATTGAATTACGTGTCTTGGTGTTGTATTTAAAATTTTATTTTTATATATATGATAAAGCTATATTTTTTTTTGTAAAATATCGAATATATCAAATGAATAAATCCGCCATTCAATATTAAGAATGTTAGAAAAAATTATTAGAAATCGAAAGGATGTTAGTTAATATAATAACACAAATTGAAATGGAGTTCAATTTGGGTATATACCCACCAATTCAAAATTTAGGTTGAGTTTGACATTGGTTTTATAGGGAGACTTGAGACAAAATCTTAATTGGTTGTCAATTTGTAGGAAAAAAAAATCTCCAAATGTGTTTTTGCTTTTAAAATTTGTTGGTGTTCGTATGTGTTTGTTCATCATATTCGACCTTTAATCTGCTGCTACTAATTGGTCTCGCTTTATGAGCTGACTTAAGATCCTCACAGTAGTACGATATCGAGTCGGCCACATTACGATGTCAAAGTTGTTTTCAAAAACTCAAACTTACAAGGTGTAGTATAGTCGACTTAAGCTTTTGAGTTTTGAAGCACCAGTTCTTTCTTTTTGGAGTTCACGTTCGCCTCCTCCCTTTTCTCTATAAGTTTAGACCCATGTTGATTCGTGAACTTTGGACAACATAAGTAAAAATTTGATTTTGATAGATTAAAAAATGAAATCGGTAAATCCAAAATTTATTCTAAAAAATTATTATAATTTGTAAAAAAACCAAGTTGATTTCCTTTTGAAATTGATTATTATGATTACTTGGAGAAAAAGGAAGAATAAGAAAATTAGATTATACAAACAGAAATTTCCAAACAAATTTGAAGGAAAGTGCAATCAATTTCCATGGCTGATTCCAAATTCAAGCTTGGAATTTATTTTCCCACTTTCCCTCCAAACATTCCCATAATAAAAATGGGTTACATTTTTTTGGAAATATGTTAAAATTTAATTTATATGATTCGATAAAATTCTATTTATAATTTAATCCACGTAAGCTTCAATTATCGTTCAATAGTAATTGACATAATTTTTGTTTCATACAAATTGATTATTTAGTTAAAAGGACGGAAAGAAAAACCTAACTTCTATTTCGTCTTCCTTTTGTCGATTTTATATGTGAATTAACCGGGTCATCTTCCCTTTTCCGAATCATAAAGCTCCCTTTCTTTGTCCTTCATCCAAACAAAGTAAGCAACATAAATCTCAGTAAAATTAAATTATTTTAAAATTTATAAACTAAATTCAAACAAAACTAAAATAGTAACGATCACAACCTTTTTTTTTTTTTTTTTTTATAATTTTCATATTCTTTGGTCATTAGTTATTTTAGAATATTACAATTCAAATAAGGGAATGATAATTTATTTGGTCATTATTTATTCTTTTGCTTTTTATTTTGAATATTCGTTTGTCTATTCCCCTTTATATTCTACTTGAATCAAAATTTCAAATTGTCTTTTGAAAAATTGAATATTTTATAGTTAATTTATTATATATCTATAATATCACTCTACAACATGTATCATCTCTATTAAAAAAATATATTTATATTAGCCAAGAGTCGATACTAATTAAATAGTAAAATAAACAAAATATTTATATTTCAGATCAAAATCACGTATAATAAATTTTTGTTCTTATTAATTTTTTGTCATGACGTATAAATAGTTTGTTTTTGTTACTCTTCTTAAAATTAAAAAAAAAACCCATTTTAAAATCTATGGTATATATTATAATGAGTTTTTAAATAAAGAAGCGTTTGTAAGTTTAATATTGGATTTTTATCAAATATAGAAAAAAAAAACAAATTATTTTGTAAATATTTTTATTTTTAATAATTTCACTTTAATTATTTTGTATATTTTGTTTGCAAAATTACGTGCAAAATGAATTATGGCCCAATGGAGCCCATTGAGAAAGATTGGGCTTAAACAGAAAAGGGGTTGAGGCCCATGTTTGCTCCAACAAAGGAACGGATGGCTGACAACGATTTAGTACTCTTGTCTAAGTTAAGTTTTTGAAAACACAAAAATCAAATTAGACCTAAATTATTACATATAGTTCAAATTCAGTTCAATTTTGTATGGTTAAATGTCTAATTTTAATTTATGTTCTTTAAATAAATATTTATTTTAGTCACTAATTTTAGTAAAAAACTATGCGGGTGAGGAATTGACCGTTCAATTCATCAAATTCACTTTGATTATTTAGTTAGTTGTTGTAGTTGTCACGGATCAAAGATCGTGACATATGTGGCGAGACATGAGTAGGATGATTAGTCCCAAAATATGCTCAATGGAACATGCAAGGTAGTGATCAAGCGGAGTACGTTCTAGAGGTACCCCAAGTAAACTGGTGAGCTTGTCGCTAGTCTAGGACTTGATGAGGACGGATGTGTAGAACACGTTCACACTAGATTAGTTGTGAGCTATCCTTACTTCTCTAACAAGTCCATGGGAGGCGAAACAAATCCAACTCGAGAAAAATACGAAAGGCTTACCTCGGAATGGGGTTGCTGAGGTGTCCTGATGAAATTAAAAATATAGTTTTAGTTAATTAAAAATTAATATAAATTATTCATTAAAATTAAGGTTAATTAATTAATTATTAAATATAAATATATTATTACCGGGCTTTTGCAATTTTCGCGGAAAAAATCAAATTAGAACACATGAAAGCCAAACAAACACTCACTCCTTTTACAAAACCATTTTCCGCATTTCTGAAGCTCATCAGATTTTCGCCATTTTCAACCTTCTTCTAAACCATTGCCAAGAAGAAGAAGAAGATGAACAGAGCACTAATCAATGGCGATGCCCCATCTTGGTTGGTGTTATACAGCCATCGGTCCCCCATTTTATCTCCATCACTCTCTCCCATTTCTTCTTCAACCGCCGCTCATTCACTCGGTAGGTACATTAATTACACATTACAATCTCGTTTCGTTTTCTGCATTTTATTTTGCGCATCAAGAAATATCCCATTCTCGAATCCCTAATCCTTCCTCCCCCCCCCCCCCCCCCCCCCCAAATTGAAATTTCTCTCATCAATACGTTATTTCTATTTTCCGAATCGCTTATTAACTTCTCCATTTAAATTTGGAGGTGAAGTACATCATCAACATCATAATCGTTAGATGGAAGCTCGGAAGAGAATAGGAATGGCTGTGGCTGGATTTTGCTCCGCCCTGCTTATCGCCGCTTTGTTTTCATTGCTCTGGTTGTGGATTCACCGGCAGAGGAGAAATGCTGGTAAAAGCAAACGAAAAGGTAACCCTAGAATCTGAAATATATCTGTGTTAAGATAATTCGTTGAAACGGAGTTATTTAGAAATTTCTGAAAGAAAACGTATTTGTGTGTGGATCACAAGATGCTGAGAAAGGGACTGGATTAGCTCCATTTGTGATTGGGAAGAAGGGATGTGTATCAGTGATTGATTTCAAAGTATTGGAGAAAGCTACTGGGAATTTTGGGGAGAGTAATGTATTGGGTGAAGGTGGATTTGGGAGAGTTTATAAGGCTTTGTTGGATGATAATTTGGTTGTGGCTGTGAAGAAGCTTGATTGCAGTGGCTTCCAAGCTGACACAGAATTTGAGGTCATTCCTTTTTCTTTGCCGTTTAATTATAAAATATATCTTTCAACTTTCTCATTTTTTTTTTCAAAAATATGCCTGTACTTAGATGGCAGAATGGTTCAAAAATATTTTTAGAATGGAAATTTTTTAAAACTTAAACGAGAATTGAGTATGAAATGGTGCAGCAGACACCTAAGAGAAATTTAGAACACTACATTATAGATTTAAGTTTCGATTTTATTCAAAATTCTATAAAATTTTCGAGGGTAGTTTTGAAATGGTTATGAAAGTTCATGGTAGTGTAATTTTAAAGGTATAAGTTTAACTAATCAATTATGTTAATAGGTTTTTGATTGGCATTTTATAATTTGCACATCTACATAAGACAAAATCAAAAGTTTATCGATCCATTAATATAAAATTCAATTTTTTATAAACATATAAATTTTAAAATTTTAACATATTAAACACAAAATGGATAAAAGTATTGTTTATTTTTTAATATTATGGGTGCCTTTTTATCTAGAAAAGGAATATTTGGTTTGATTTTTGGTACAGAATGAAGTGAATATATTGAGCAGAATTCATCATCCGAATATTATTTGTCAATTGGGATGTAGCAGTGAGGGAGATGCAAAGTTGATTGTTTATGAGCTCATGGAGAATGGATCTCTAGAAACTCAACTCCATGGTAATTCTTTTTTTTTTTTTTATTTACAAACAACTTAAAAGAGATTACTTTATCTCAATTTCAGCATCAACAAAAGAATAAATAAAATATTAGGATTAAATATATAATTCAATTCTTTTACCAATTTATTTAATTATTTTTACCAATTTAGAACTAGAGTTGCCATGTCCATGTGATGTATTTTTAATTGTTGTAAGTTGAAAATTATGATGCAGGGCCCTCTCGTGGTTCGGCCTTAAATTGGCACATGCGGATGAAGATTGCTCTCGATGTTGCAAGGCATGTCTCTGCCTTTCTTTTTATTCTCATCCCCTTTGATTAATAAAACAATCATTTGCTCCTTTTATATTTTTGACAAAAATTAAAAAAAAAAAAAACTTGACTTGCTTTTCTAATCTTTATTTCAAATTTTTGGACAAATATTGATGTACATCCCTGAATTTTAAGGATTGTATCAATTTAAACTATAAATTTTCATAAATATATCAATTTAAACTCCTAACTTTCATAAGAGTGTTCAAGTAAAACATAATGGAGAGTCTAAATTGATGAATTCACTAAACTTCAGGTTCTAAATCAATACGTTTGTAATAGTTTATGGTCTAAATTGATATAACTCCCAAGATTCAGGGTTTGACTTGATCCAATTATTAGTTTAAGATTTAAATTGATACAAACTCCAAAGTTTGGAATTACAAATTGAAATTTTCTCAAAGTTTTTTGAATTTCTTTGATAATGATTTTATATTTAACATGCAATTCTTGAAAACGTCAGTTATCTAATTACAAATCTCTTTGTCTTGATTTATTAACATGTAGTTCTTTAATTTTATACTATTGTTAACTTGTTTTCGGTTAGTTAAAATAGCATTTTTATATATAAAAAATATTTTAAAATATATAAAAACCGATGAAATTATTAGGATAAAATACCTTTTTGATCCTTAGTTTTGGATTAGTTTCATTTGATCCTTAAATTCAAGATTTACATTTTTATTTTGATTCCTTGTTATTAATATCAACCACTTAATTTTTAGAAATAAGAAACTAAAAGAAATACAATCAAACATAACATGACCCAATAAATAAATGAAATTTCGATTTTTTCTTTCGAAAAACTTGCTTTCAAAAATGGAAAAAAGGAAACCTTGTTTTCAAATAATTGGGGCGTTCTCATTTATATTGCTTGTTTGCCTTTTTAAAAGATTTACACGAAAATTTATTTGTCCTTTTTTTTTTTTTTTTTTTTTTATAAAATAAGCATTCAATATTATTATGCAACATTTATTTTCTTAAAAGATATTTATCATGCATTTAAATAGAGTACGTGGTAATACATAGAGAGGTAAAATAATGGAAGGTTAATGATAGCTAAGGTTGGTAAGGGGATCGGCATATCCCCGGTTTTCCCGGGGACAGAGTTAAATCGGGGATACCAATTGGGTCCTCAAACCGGGATGGGGTGGGGACAGGGAGGGTATCCCTGCCCCGTACCCGCCCACGACCTCGACCCATCTCAAAAACTTTATTATTATTATTATATTTATTTATTTATTTAATTCTATTAGAAGGATTTATTTATTTTTTTTACTAAATTTAAGCAGTAGCTAAATAGAGATTTGAATGAGCAGAGGATTAGAATACCTTCACGAGCATTGCCAGCCTTCAGTTATCCATAGAGATTTGAAGACTTCCAACATCCTTCTTGATGCCAACTTCAACGCTAAGGTGCTTCTCTCACTTCCTGTTTCTATTATTTCCAAACTCGCAAAATCATTCGTTCATTATCTTATAAATATATCAAGACTATTCTTGAAGTATGAATTCTTTAAAAGATGTTTGAAGCGACAGAATTAATTAATTATAGTATATGAGTTATAACACCGTAACTAGAGGATTTCAAATAATATCTTTATAATTAATTTGTAAATTAGAAATGGTTATAAACACCCATCATTAAGTTGGGGCCATACAAACGGGACCCTCTAAAATTTTGGATAGAAAATTTAAATCCTTGACAGCGTGCTCATGACCCATAATGGAAATCGGCCACCACAACACAATCATTTGAAGTCTTAATTTTTTTTTTTTTTTTTTGTTTTGAAAATTTTACTTCATCTCAATAGTTTTGGAACATTTATTAAAAAGTTAAATGATAGTTTATTTATTATATTATATATAAAAGAAGGTTTGGAGTAGTATGTAGAATATAGCCTAAACAAAATTATGTTGTGGTTGTTGAATACAATTCAGTTGGCTGACTTTGGGATTGCAATCACTGATGGAACCCAAAACAATAACAAAATTAAGCTTTCTGGCACCTTGGGATATGTAGCTCCCGAGTATCTATTACATGGTAACACATATTCACTTTACTTTATTACTCCCACATAAATTCTATTATAATTAGAATTAAATATACTTCGTTCAATATTAGTTCCTATAGTATCTATATATCTTAAACTAGACATTTATTTAGTTTAATATTTTCATATTGTTGTTCAATTTAAGAATTTGAATTCCTATATTATGACAAGGACACTCAACATACGCTAAAACTTATAAGAGACTCCTATAGCATTATTGATGGTCTCATTCAATAATTTTTTGATAAAAGGACATATGATTAATTATGACCGATTGAAAATTTTATGAAATTGAATTTTGACATTTAAATGAGGCTTTTTTGTGGGGGCGTGTGCTAGTATTGAAGGCCATCTGCTTCATAAATGCACGTCTATTTTCAAAACATTTATTATAGGTTTCAATCCTAAGAGGTTGTTGGTTAGATTGTTTTACTCTAATTGTTTTTATGTTTAAATTATATTTTTGTTATTAAACTTTATTTTTTTTTATTTTGATCTTTAAACTTCTAAAAACGTTTTTAAAAGTTTAGAGACCAAAATAGAACAACATATAAAGTTTAATGACTAAAATAGGATTATCAATCCAATTCAACATTTTTGATGATAAGAATTAAATCGTTACCCATTGTAAACTATAAGGACAAAAGCAGACTAAAAGTGTTTCTAAATGTTTACTTATTATTTATATGTTTTGTGTAGTGATGTAAAATGAATGTTTTGTTAACAGGAAAGTTAACAGAAAAAAGTGATGTGTACGCTTTTGGAATTGTGGTACTAGAGCTTCTGCTCGGAAGAAGGCCGGTGGAGAAACGGCCAACACCACAATCCCACTCTATCGTCACATGGGTAATTGTGATGGTTTTTGCAATTGACCATTTTCCCTAATATTTTTATTTAAAATTTAATGTTTAATACCGATATAATATATGTATATATATGTATATATAACATGAATATGAATTATATAGTAAAGTAATAATGGGATGTAATGGAAATGGCCAATGCAGGCGATGCCTCAGCTCACAGATAGATCGAAGTTGCCAAACATAGTAGATCCTGTAATTAGAAACACTATGGATCTCAAACACTTGTATCAGGTTCGTTTCTTTCATTTTTTTTTCTTCAAAAGCTTAGTTTAATTTGGTTTCTATGATTTTAAAACTTAGTATGAAATTGATTTTTGTGATTTAGTTACATTTCACAAATTCATCCCTAAACCCACCCATTTTTTTTCCAATTAACGAAGCCATCGAAGTTAGGAATAAAATTTGTAACCTTTTAGGAACCAAAATGAAATGTGGAAATTAAAGGGATAAATTTGTGAATTACAATACTATTAGGTTGCTGCAATGGCTGTGTTGTGTGTACAAGGAGAATCAAGCTACAGACCTCTAATTAAAGATGTTCTACATTCACTAATTGCTCTTGTTCCTATGGAGCTTGGAGGTACCCTAAGATTAAACCCACCACCACAATGATCATCCTTTTTCTTTCCTTTTCAAATGGAATTATCAATGTAAATTAAATAAAAATACAAGAATCAGTAGTTATGTTCTTTTTATCTACTTTTTTATTTCTCTTTGCTTTGTTGAAAATAATTTTATTCAAGCGACTAGTTGATTTTAAATGAAGCAAAATAAAATACATAAACATAAGTGAAGCCCGGTAGAGAGATAATGAAGAACATGAGTGAAGGGGTTTCTCTATTTTCTTTATTAGAATCCTCTATGTCTTTTACACCTTAACACTATCAGCAATATAGAATGCAATTAAAAAAAAAAAAAAAAAAAAAGTGGGTATAGGGAGAGCAGTTGGCAGCGGCGAGGCAATGTATAGAGTGAAAGAGTTGAATTTCAATACAATTAGCTGACTCCGTACTCGAGAGCAAAGGACGCCCATTACTATTATAGGGTGTGGCTAGAATTTAGATCGTGGATTGAGTCGATATTAATGTATGGAATGCCAAGCTCAGGAGACATTGTCGAATTTTACTAAAAACACAAAGAAAATTAGATGGAATAAGTGAGAGTTTGAGTGATTATTTGGTAGAGATCAACAATCAATCTGAGTTTAATGAAAGGAAAAAGGGAATATTTTATAGAGTGGAAAATTTAGGATTAGGAATTGGAATTAGCTTCTTGTTAGGCTACGGGGAGACAGATTCGTACAAACAGATATCCAACGCAAAAGTAATAATTGATGGCAGTTTAACGTTTTTTCTTATTACTACATAACAAGTTACTACCACCCTTGAGATTTTGATTTACTAAGTTTATGAGCTTAATTTTAAAAAAGTACATATAGCCATTAACTATGATATTTAAATTTAATTTCGCAGCAAAAAAAGTTAAAAGAGTACATAAAGTTATTAGGCAAACATTAATAAATTAAGAAATTAAAAACATCAAACAATTATCCAAATCAAGCATATTTGAATATTTAACATTTATTAGACACATTTAAAAATTCAAAAAACACAAACTTCAAACTTAAGGGATTTAATTTAACCTTTTAATTTTCAAAATGTACTTGAAAATACTAAGGCCTCGTGTACAAAAAAAAAAAAAACAAAAAACAAAGAATAATTAAAACGTGTTGAGTTTGGTTAACATGTTTTTAACAACAATTTCTAATTTCAAAATTTCAAATTTCAAATTGAAAGTGTTTTTGAATAAATGGATAAATAAAAATTTATTTTTGTTTTCCAAATTAAAATAATTTTTGAATCAAGAATCATATGGGACCTAAATTAATTTCTATAGCAAATCAAATCTTTTAAAAAACCATGAAATTTCTAATTTCTAATTTCTAATTTTAATAGAACCGCCTTCAACAATCCATACCCCAAGTCTAAATCCAATTCATCTCTTAATTAACCCGGAGACTAACTAATTCTTCTTTAAAGATCACTCCTTCCTCTCAATAATGAAACAAATGATCCCTTCCTTTCTATTATTTGCTTTACACTCTATGGAAATTCACTCAAAGCAACTTCTTCGAGATGGTTCGAAGAAGAACACCATGCCTTACAGACCACACAAACGAAGCCTAAACAAGGCCAAGGTTAGGTTTTCAATGCACTGACAACTTCACTCTTGATACAAATGGGCGATTATTCTACGCCGGAACCTCGTCCTTTCGTAACAAAGACCAGTCTGTTTAGATCAACTATAGATGGAACTACTCAGAACTCCGGACACAGAACCTTGTCCTCTTTACCACTACCGACTTTGCGTAACGATACAAAAGAATGAATGCGAGAGAGATTGAAAATGTAGAACCCATAGATCAACTAAAGATGCAAGTACTAAGAAGGATACAAAATGTAGAACCCATAGAACATATTGAAATATGAGTACTCTGTAGAAGGGTATCTCAAAAAGTTGTGGGTGTATATGATTATGTAATGTATATTTAAAGTCTCTTCTAGGATAAAGCTAGTTGGAATTTCTTGATTATCTTCCAATGTATATGAACGTCAATTGTGAATGTTCAAGTATATTTTGGCTACACACTTTTATGAATTGGCTACAAACAAACTAAACATATTTCACAGATCAAAAGAATATAAAGCTAAATCCTAAAATGATCGTATCTATTCTAAGAAGAGGAGAATTGTGATTTGTAAAGAATGCTTGTTGATCCCATTCAAATCCTAGTAGAAATGAAGCAAGTAAATGGCATAAAGATTTGGCAAAAATGCTACTCCAAAGACATAACAATCGATGGTAAATTCACTCTATTCCAAAGCACTTCAATCTTGAGTGTAACGATGATTAAACAAAAATATCCGATGAACAAGATTTTAGTTGCGGGAATACAAATGTAGATCCTCAAGAAAATTCGAGTTCTGAAACTTAACAAAATCAAGGTAAATGAACATTGAAGTTAGGAATCGAAAGCACCTCAGAACCCTAGCTTGGTGCGACGCCAGTGCCTGCGCTTTGCGTTGTATCTATAATACGATCGAAGAAATAACAACGTCAGAATGAATGCGAGAGAGATTGAGAGAGAAAGTGAGAGATTCAAAGAAAAATATGCAGATTCAAAAAATGTTTAGGCTCAATACCTGATCGTGTTGTCGGTTCTCAGGCGGATCCAGTGCGGGATCGGCCTATTCTGCCTCATCTTCTTCGCGAGCTTCTTCTTGATTCTAAAAGTCTTGTGAGACGGCTGCGGATTGGAAGAGAAGAGAAAAATCGAATTACAAACTAGCAGAAGTTCAATCGTCAATTAGAGAACAATGAATAGCACCAGGTTTACGTTGAAGAAAATTCAGAGAGTCGAATAACAATACGTACCATTTTCAAGTTCCGGCGATCGACGGCGAGCTTGGGAAGCAGACGGCGGGATAAACAAAAACCCTATCAGGAGCGAAGAAGCTTTATACGCTCCATTGAGAAGGGTAATCGAGATTTGCCCGCGGGCAGCCCAGTCCGATGTTTACGATCAGTAAATGGACCTCGAATCAGGCCCAACTTCAAGGTCGGGCCCAGCCCAATAGTTATGTTGTTTTAGAAAATTATGTTCGCTCAAAAGTGAGGAGTTTACTTGTTAACTATAAATTCAAATCAATGGTACATAAAATATTTGCTAAAGAAATATTTTTACCTTCATTCAAGAATAATTAGGTCTGAACCAACTAATAAATCATGTAATTATAACCTTAAAATTAATAATTGTATTAATTTGAAATTTCAACATAAGATTATATCATGTGAGATTTATGGGGTTGTTCGATGATTTGTAATGGAACGAGCTTGTAATGTAATGTGTTGAGCGGTTCGAGTCCGATTTGTAATACCAAACTCGTTTCGTTTCACAATTTTCAAACTAATATTCCTACTTTTCACTTTTTTTTTTACGTCTAACGATCTCATTTTTATTGATGTTTCACTCATTTCACCGCTCAATAGATTTATTATTATGATCATTATGTTTTTGTCGTGTTAGATAGGGCAAAATAGCAACTTTAAATAATCCAGCACCTTCTAATATGTTCTTTGAGTATGAATGAAATTGACAGTGTTTTCCGTTTTGCATGTGGCATTGGAAAACAACCACATCTTTCTACATCATAAAATCATAATTAATATTTTGCAAAAATACAAAAAAAAAAACGTAAAATTAATATTTCATATCATATATTTTAAATAAATTCCAACAATTTTCTAATATAATTTTAGGGAAAAAATATTGTTGTAATCTCGACGTTTGGATCTAGTTTAATATTTGATCTTAAAGTTAGAAAATGTAACACAAAAGTGGAATTAGTTTTTTTTTTTCTTTCCGACCATTGATAATGAACTATTACTATAAATCATATGAGTAATTTCATACATATTTTTAGCATATTTAAATTAGAGAAATTATTTCAAATGAAAAAACGTTCGAAAATATTTGTAAATATAGTAAAATTAGTGAAATTATTTTGATTTTTTCCCTCCATTTTCTGTTTCTTATTTTTTTAATAAAGTCCCACAAAAGTTATGAATATTACATACCAATAATTGATATATAAATGAGTAAAAAAATAATTTTGTTTTTTAATCAATTACATAGAAATTATTTTATCATAATTCTAAAATTTAATGCAAGTTGAATCTCTTGAAAGGAAAACTTTTGGCAATATATTTGTCATTGTGAATTTCTTATCAACTAAATTATTGGTAATTATAATGACAATCTTTATTTATTTAAATAATGACTCATCAGTATTAAGCCACGTCATCCAAATCTTTCTATATTCAGAAAGGGTAAGTAAAAAACCTATTTTACCCTCAAGTGGTATTTTAATGCCAAACTTTTTATTTGTTAGGATTTTGTATTTTACAAAATACATAATATGTTCATTGAATGTTCTTCAAATTCATTCAAATCTCAAATTATTTAAATGAAAGAATAATAATAAAAAAAACAATAGCGAATATATTAATATCAAATAAAAAATACATACATATATTTCAAAAAATAAAGATAGATTCACTAATTTAAAAAAGAAAAATAAAATGACTTAACACGTACAATGTACATGAGTTGAGCTAATAAGGTAAGAACGTTTCAAAACAGACCTGAAAATGCAGTTATAGTAACACCCTAATGAATCCAAAATAAGTTAGAATTTTTCACGTGAAAAATAAGGACATTTAATTAATGAGCTCAACATGCCATGCACGATAATACTTACGTTATAAAACAATTAAAATATGTATATTTCAATAATAAAAAAAAAGTACTTACCCAAATTGATGAAAATGAATATTCACAGTATCATATTGGCAAAAAATAATAATTAAAAAAATCATACGAAAATATGTTAAAAAATACAAATAAATAAATATAATATACAATCAAATCGATGAAAAATATATATTTTTTAATTACAAATTCAAGGCATGTGAACTGATTTTTTTGGTCAGTTTCAAACTTCAACTTACCTCACTGTCAAATGCTCAACAGCCAATTGATTGGCCAATTAGAGAAAGAAATACATATGGTGTATTTCCAACTTAAGATATGATGGGAAAAAATGAATACAACTTATAATGTACTTTGGTATTATTAGCATGATAGATAGAAAAACCGAGTCGACCGACCAAAATTGATCGAATCGAAAGTGGTCTATTGGAGATAGAAGAATTCTATTGGTGTCTGTTTGAACATTTACTAAACCAACTGTTTAGCGGCGGTTTGATCGTAAAACCAACTATGACTGAATGATGCTCACCCCTAAGTATTATTACTCTTGAACCTATCTTTCTTCAAAAACAAATAAATTATTTACTCGAATTCTTATCTAGAGAATATTAACTCTACGTCTAATTATCATCGTAAAACAACTAGTAGATATCAAATAAATTTTCAAACTATGAAGAAGACCAAAAAAGGAAAAATTAATTAATTAATTAACACATTTGTGAGACCCCACTAGAGATCAAATTGGTTGCCAGAAAGGCTTCACAAAACTGGCTCCGCGATTGCCGTCTTTGTCAGCAATTACCAAATATAAATCACCCATTTTGTGCTCTGTTTTTCTCTCAGGCATTTTCACAAACACCTTCTGGAAATACAAAAAAGTAATGCCATGGCCAGGCCTCAAAAGCGCTACCGTGGTGTAAGACAACGGCATTGGGGTTCATGGGTTTCCGAAATTCGCCATCCTTTGTTGTGGGTCTCTCGTGTTTTTGCAGTTCTCAGTCTTATTCAATGGCTTTTCTTTGAACTCAAAATCGAATCTGTTTTTGTTTTTTTTTGTTTTTTTTACAGGAAAACAAGAATTTGGCTGGGGACATTTGAAACGGCGGAGGATGCAGCGAGAGCTTATGATGAAGCTGCAAGATTAATGTGTGGTCCAAAGGCAAGAACGAATTTCCCATACAGTCCAAATGCAATTCAATCATCAAATTCCAGGATTTTATCGGCTAATTTGACTGCGAAATTGCATAGGTGTTATATGGCTTCTTTGCAGATTAGTAACCAAGGTTCAGGGGAGTTCAAAAGGGACATTACCGCGACGTTTCCGGCACCGGTGTCGACGCCTTATGCCAGTGTGGGGAGTTCGGTGGTGGAGGAGATTATACCAAAGGCGGAGGAAGGGCCGTGTGCTGCGGATTGGATGGTGAGAAGTGTGAAAATGGAGAGTGAATTTGGGGAACTGAAATTGTTGGAAGATGATCACATTGAGCAAATGATTGAGGAGCTTCGTTATTATGGATCCATGGAGTTTTGTTTGTGATCCAATTGAGATTTATTAAAATGTAAATTAAAGGTTTTAAATCGTTTTTGGCCCCTGAAGCTATTATCCAACAATTTTGTCACAAAATGTCTATTTTATGCATCTACATGATATTGAGTTCATCCAAAATATTGGTAAGAAAATGGCAAATAATTCTATTTTTGACAAAATGTCAGGAAATTGACGTAAAATTTGAGTGAAATTACAAAAAAATTCAACTGCATAGTCGTAATTTCTCATGTCCTAATTTTTCTTTTTATTTTTAATTAAAAATATTTTATATTTTGTTGATGAGTGATTAGAGCTGGATAACCCAAGTATTGCTATTTTCTTCAATAGAATTTTAATTAAAAAAAAAGTATTGACTTTGATTTTTGGGTTAGGTTTGTTTATAAACAATTAGAGAAAGACAATACTCGAGTAAGAAGAAAAACACGTGGTAAGGATTTTCTACGCGTTCAATTATGATCGGAGAACTTAATAGACAAAGTAGCTTTAGATATGTATACGAACTATACCTAAATACCTTTCATAGACAGAGTAGCTTCAAATATGTATGATTTGTTAACAAACGTAATGCAATTGTCAAAGTTATTTGTAAGAAATATGAGATGACAAATAAATGAAAGAAACAATACTCAGTGCATCCGACCCTCATCACACGCACATGGGAAAAAGAATAATTTCGAAAACAGGTAATAATAATCTGTCACACGTCATATTATAATTGAACAGTTTAGTAGAATGCACGAAGACAAATGCAACCATGATGCATCAAGTATTCTTTCTATAAAAAAAAAAATAGTAAAATAATAATACATAATATAGTAATCTCCTCAACCACAAAGAGAAAAGAAAAAAAAATAAAAGATATATATTTTTTAAAATAAAGAAAAATTTGTCACGTACACTTACGAGGACTGCAATATGTTATTCGGTACTATAAATGAGCCAGCACAAAGATTTGATGTTATTTATAATTTAATTTTAAATGTGTTATGCAAACTCTTTAATTTTACTGACGCCTCTTAATACGTAGTATAATATTTTTTTTTCCAATAATAAATTGCTTTTTTTCTCTACTCGTAAATGATTTTAACAATAATGAAAAAGAATAAACTTAATTAATTAAAACTTTTTTTTAATAATTTCAAATTAATTAATAGATATTATTACTAAATTGATCTATATATAATTCAAATCCTAAAAAAAAGTGGAGGTTATGATTGAGAAAATATATGTTGGGTTATTGTGTGGGCTAAGGAGCAACAAAATTGGAATGAATTTTAATGATTATATACAATTCATTATGTTCCCTCACAAGGTCACAACCATATAAAAGTTTAATTTTCACTATCATGTCATTATATAGTTAATAGTGAGTTTACAATCATTAATATTTTGAATTTTAATATCAACAAAACACGACACCTTTTTGTCTTGCATTAATCATCTAATAATTTTTCATTATTTTTATACGCGTGGTCGAAAAAATATCTGAATTTTTTTTACTTTGATTGTATTGAATCATTTATATTTGATGTGCTAGTTATGAAAGGTTCGAGCTTTATCTATCGTCTAATCATCTTCAACTGCATGTTGCCTGACGTTCTTAGTTGCATTGTTTACTGCCTCCCAGCGAGACCTTGGTTTTTTTTTTCTTCTGTTTGTTCATTTACGTTGATATTGTTGTCATGTCGTTGCTTGTTTCATACTTTGTATACCTCTCCTAGAGTGAAAGTTTATGTCAATTATCACTGAATAATCTCACTTTAGTTATAATACACATGCTTTAGCCGCACGGAAAAAATTATATTATTAATTTTCTAATAGATGCTTATATAAAAATTGTATTATATTCAAAATAAAATAGATTTTCACAAGTTATTCCAATTCCGAACACAATTGAAACCATTATTATTTTTTTTAGAAAAATAATTTAGATTAAATTACATGGGTATAATGGCCGGCCCATTAACATAATCGGCCCAGCCCAACTACAGACTTTCCTTTTATTTTTGTTAATCTTTCATAGTTGGCCATCGGCCGCTACGTGACCCCGATTTTCAATATATTTTTCGATTTTAATTTAAATTTATTATATTTTTCTTTCTAAGATGCTAAAAAAACTTATTTTTAAGATTTCTTGAAAAATATAATTTTCAAATTTTTAATAAAAGATAAATGTAGAAATGTAAGCAAAAAAAAAAAAAAACTTTTTAAAATTAATAATAAACTCGAGTTGATTTAGATTATTTTATAGATGAACTAATGAACCAATCCAATTCGTTAAAAGAAATTATACTCATATTTTAAATTATTTTGCAAGTAAGTTTTTTTTTTAAAATTATAATTTTTGGTTTCTACTATTTTAACCAATACTCGACCTCCTAAATCAATTACCCCTCTAATATAGATATTATAAACAAGATCACAATCTACATATTGTTTCATACCGTTCACACCAAAGCACACTCATATAGAATCTTTATTCATTATTCAACATCTAATTGACACATTATATTATCATTTCCATTAAAATCAATAATATCATCGTTTTAAAACAGCTTAAAAAAATCAGGGTCAAAATGAACTTTCGACCAATAATGACAACATTGAAATCATGTCTAAATGTCAAAGCACAATTGAAACCTACCACACTTATGTCACATGTATTGTTATTTTAGAAGTCTTCGTCACATCCCTTTTTCGTCTCCATCTTAACATAAAACTCATTAGAAGTGTTACTCCGATGCAATAGTTTGAACTACTCGAAAACTTTTTTTTATTAAATAAAAAAAAATTGATTGAAGTCAACTTTGGGTACCAAAATTGCAACTATATGTGTCCTATTGCTTGTATTTATTAGTGACCCATGTTTAATAGCATCAAATTCTTTGCTTCCAATAATTAAGTCAATGTGACTTTATATTTATACCTACTTTGAATTTTCTTCCCCTTCTAATAGCCATAAGACTTCCCAACGATTTATTACCATAATTTTATATGGAACATATTTACACAATCATCGCACGTGTCAAAATCAAGTTTTATACGATCTCTTACTTTTTCTCTTTCAAATTTGTCAGTGCGTCGATATCGTTTTACTTTCCGTAAAGAATCGTCTTCATATCGTTCTAAACATATATGTAAATTAACATCGACATTAAACAATACTTTTAGTCTACTATTATAGTTAATACTATTATTAGTTGGTGTGACGTGACAAACAATTGTTTAAACTAAGACTAAATGCAATTAATAATAAAATTAAGGTTTAATATGCTTTTAGAGCATGGCATGGACCTTTCATCTAAATATTTTTATATAAAAATTCAGCGTCAATATAAAAATGGAATCAAACGTTAACTTCTTTTAAAAAAAAGTTAAATCTATACGAATCAATTTTTCTTTTTACAATTTTCTTTTAAATATCGATTAACATTGACAATATTCAAAATATTGTAAGTTTAAGATCTCGATATTCACTAAAATATATATACACAAAACGACCCTTCTTACGCGTTTCTTGGTGGTTTCCTTTGGCTCTTTTCCAATAGGAATAAAGTTTGTAAAGTATGACCCCAATTTCTATTATTCTCTGCTTTCTTTTTTCTTGACTTTCTCTTGTTTTACGACTTTAAAATTCCATCCATTTCCATTTCAAACCACTAAGCTAGTCAAATAAAACCTATGAAATTAACTTACTATAGAATTATTTATATATATATATATATATATATAAATTTGAATCATGGGTTAGTTAAAGACGTTATATCCTCGATTTGATTGGTCATAAATTCAAATCTCTATAGTCATATGTCTAACTAACATAGTTTAAATGAAACTAACTAAAAAACAGACTAAAGTAGAACTTTTAAGATAACATTATAATGATACTCAAAGCTTTGTATTATATTTTTCATTTTCATAAATTTCATATCGACACAAAGAAAAAATTGATGTTTCTATTATAACGTAAAAATTATAATAAGAACAATAACAAAATGTCACTAATGTACATGTAAAATAATAATAAATATTTTTAATGTGTTAAAAAACATAAAAGGTTTATTTATTAATTTTAATATTTCACTTTTATTTTATTTTTTTAATAGTTTATAAGTATTCGTTGACATCAAATATAATATAAGTAAAAAACATGTCAACTTGTTTAAAAATTATAAAATATTTATTTATTAAATTAATATATATATATATATATATATATATATATATATATTTTTAAAAATATCTATCAATATTTAGAGTTTATGGTACCTAAAATTTTTTAGTCTTTAAATACATACATCGTCAATTGAGCTAAACATTTTCATTAAAATTTCTATTCAACTAAGAGCTCAGACATTTCCAATTGAAAATGATATTTTAAACAGGTGAAAACCATGAATAAAATAAACCACTATAATTTCATATAATATAAATAATAATAATCGTTGTAAATAAATAAATAAATACATAAATAATATATATATATATATATAATAAGAAAGTTTAAAAAGTCCCATCCAAGGGAATGGTCATATTAGCAACGGCAGCCACAGGGGAACTCCTTCCATTTCCAAATCTCTGTAAATTTCTCTTCTCAAATGTCCCCTCCAATGACGGCCGGTTTCTCTTCCTGCTTCCGCCCATCCTCCATCCACCACCGCCGCCGCAGCCGCTCTTCGCTCTCAATTTCCGGCTGCCCCAATCTCACCACCTGCATTTACCACACCAATTTCGCTCTTTTTTCCCTTTCTTGGTCTCAATCCCTCTTCTCCCATTCTCTTCTTCTTCACTTCCTCCAAAATCCCAATCCCTTTGATTCACCTCAAAATCTTTCTTCTTCTTCTTCTTCTTCTTCTTCTTCAATCTCTTTTCGCCTTCTTATCAGACCTTTAATTCCATGGAAGAAACACGGCTCTGAGAAGCTTTCCGACAGTATCCGAGTCTTCTGGGACCTTCGCCGAGCCCGTTTCTCCTCCTCGCCCGAACCCCATTCTGGATTCTTCATCGCCGTCGTCGTGGACGGCGAAATGACGCTTCTCGTCGGCGATATGATCAAAGAAGCCTCCAAGAAGATCAGAGCGGCGAAACCACCCCAAATTCTCCAAACCCTAATTCTCAAAAGGGAACATGTAACCGCCCACAAAATCTACACCACAAAAGCGAAATTCGCTGGTCAAATCCGAGAAATCCAAATCGATTGCGGCTTCTCCAACTACAACGACGACGATTTGGGACTGTCGTTCAGTGTTGACGGAAAAAGGGTTCTAGAAATCAAGCGGCTGCAATGGAAGTTTAGAGGAAATGAAAGAATCGAAGTCGCCGGAGTTCCAATGGATGTATATTGGGATGTATACAATTGGGTTTTCGAATTGGAGAAAGAAAACAAAGGAAATGCAGTGTTTATGTTCAGATTCGAAGAGGAAAACGAAGAACAGAGCAATCAACAGCAGAATTGGAACCTGGGATTGAACGAATTAGAGTGGAGAAGGATGAGAAGTGGCTTATCCTCATCATCTATATCATTTTCAATGTCGACATCGTCGGTCGGATCATCCGCCGGAGCCAGTTCCTCAGTTATGGAGTGGGCTAACAGTGAAGATAGCGATCAAATCGGAGCACCACTGGGATTTTCTCTACTAATATACGCTTGGAGAAGGTGAAATCAACACATCACAGGTACAAAATCACAAAAAATTGTTCATTTACATTACATTAGATTCATTGCGTTCTCCAAATTCCTCCGTTTAATCTGTAACCATAAAAGAGTACAAATGAAAGTTTAGCTTTGGATTTTGTTGAGTGAATTTGGAAATTCGGTAGGAGAGGACAAAAGTGGCAATGAGGTATCTGTCGTTTTCCTGTTAGAATGGGGACAAGTAAAGATGTGTAATGAAATTGAAGCTGAAAGAGGGAGATGATGGATTCCATTAAAGTTCCGTTGGGAACAGTAAAGAAGAAGAAGATGGGGGAAGCTGACGAACCCCATAAAAAGAGGGGAAAAGAAAAGTTTTGAGACGTAATTTATAGGACAAATTAATGCATCAATTTTATTTATATTTGTAATTCTTTGAAATAATTCTATATATTTAATTATTTAATTATTAGTTCCGTGTCTCATTCCATGCAATTGCTTTTCATGTATAGTATCAAAGTGTCTAATTTCTATAAATATTGTGAGATTGAGGGTTAAATTTTTATAATTGAAAATTTAATGGTGTAATTTTAAGAAAAAACCACCCAAAGACAAAACTTTAATTAATTTTTCTATGAAGTGTAAATATTTTGTTTATTTTACTATTTTCGATATTAAATGAATATGGTAAATGAATAACATTCCTTGAATAGTTTTTGATAAAAAGAAAAATTAAAACTATTTATAAAATATAGCAAAATCTATTAAATTATCAACTAATTTGACTTTTTTTTTTATACATTTTTGTTCAATATTTTTTTTATTTATAAAATTTTCTCTATATTTTTCATTGCTGCTTTTTAATTTCATAAAGAAGAACACATTTTATTATTATTTTATTTTATCCTCACCTCTTTTTGAAGCATATCTCGAAGGCAAGGAATATGGGTGCCTATGTGTCTTTCAACTTTTTTTTTTCTTTTAAAAAGATGGTTAAATAGTATATTTGATCTCGATAAATTTAATTTTTATAGTTTAATAAAACCCAATAAATAGTTGTTATGCTTTGATAAAAATATCATAAACAATATGTATAACTAAATTCTAATTTTTTCTAAACCATGGAAATAAAATTATGAACAATGTAGATTTATTTCAACTATTTTCGTACTAATATTTAATTTACGATTAACTATATTATAATTTTTTTAATTGAAAGAAATATTTGATAAAATGTTATAAAAATTATTGTTTATGAAAGATAATATATGTGAAAAAGAAATATGAAAAAATAAATTTAAGAGTCGTGAATGGTTAGAACACATTTAAATCAAAGCCATAATCAATCAACTTTTCCACTTAGAATAATTTTTTTTAAAATGAAAAAAAACTTTAAATAAACCAATAAATTAGTTACAAATCCACGTCGGCCAAATTTGACCCAAAACCAACAAAATCCCATTTATAACATTGAAATTTAATTTAAGTATTTAATAAATTTAGTTCGAGAATATTTATATTGTCCAACTCTCAATCATACAAATAATAATTTCTCAATTTCGTTGACGTCAAAATATATAATTTTAAAAAACCTTTCAAATTATATATATATATATATATATAATGATGTAGGGGACCCACTATATTCAAAGAAAGGCTTCCAACATTTGACTCTAAAACCATCAAATTCTACTACTTCTACACTTACCTAACATCATATAATAATGTCACAAAAAAATAAAAAAAAAAAGCATCATATAATAATATTGATGACCATAAGATTGCAACTCTTAGTTAAGTTAGATTTGAATAATCAAATGTTAGGAAGCTGATGATCGAAAAGAACGTGATTCTTTTACTTCTAATCTTACCTTACATCCTAGTATAATCAGAAACGACCACAACCACAACTCTTAGTTATTAGAATAATCAAAATTTAATAACTTTTTCTATGATTAAATAGTAAGTTATAGTCTAATTAAGTTAAAATTAGAGTTTCGTGGACTAAATCAAAAAATTTCCACGATATCCGTAAATTTCACATCATCATCTTCATTTAGAACCATGTTTATATAGAAATTTAGTAATCTCGTCGAACAACCGACTCATGGAACACACTATACACCTGATACAAAGTACACAAAATCAAGTTTCTATAGAATTAATACTTCTACACAATCCAAATATTGATTATACACTTGAAAACTTCCAAACCCTTTCATAAGAAGAGCCAAATAATATAAGAGAAGAAGTGTTTCTACCCTATTCAAAGGAGGAAGACAAGAAGGCTGTCATTTCAGTCAACTTTTGACCATTCACATTGAAAGATATATATATTTCAGACTATCAATGGTTAAATGAAAGTGAATGGAATGAGGATGGAGCTTCCACCACCTAAGTCCCCACCACACCCACTTCCATTAATGCCATCTCCACTTGAGTTGACATGTTTTGATACAATTCTTCTTCTTCTTCTTCTTCATTCCATCCTTTTCCAACTTCCTAAAAAATCACTGTTTTTTCTAATCTATACACAATTTTGAATTGATAAATACGACAATCAATATCATAGTTGGTAATATGATTCATTCAGCAACACAACACATAACACACTTCAATTCAACACAAAATTTGCTCCAACACCATTTTCCTTTTCTTTTCTTTTCTTTTCTTTCTTTCTTTCTTTGGGATTAGTAGAAAGGCAAAATGGAAAATTATGCTATTTTGCCTATCTTCTTCTTCTGTTGTTAATTAAACTCTTAACTGTCCTATAAACAGTAGGAAACCAATTACTTTTACAGCTTTACAGTCAAGGTTGTCGATGCTGAAGAATGAATTGCCGACGATGCTGATGGGATACATCGTTTTTGTCTACTTACTTTGATGGTTGATGAAGTTGGAAGATTGGAAGGCAAGGGTGGTGGTGGAGGGTTAGAAGAAGATGTATTATTATACCTACAAGGTTGGCTTTTCATGTTCTTCTTTACACCTTCATTAAGCTTATCTCCTGATCTTATTTGTCGAACCTTTGCTTCGTTCAAACTCGCTGGAAGAACGCAGTTGCAGAAAAGACCTGGAAACCAAAACCATATCAAAATTAAGATCACAAAATTGCTATAAGTTCCGACTGCTTGTACTTGTTGACTGTTGTGTCATAGAGAAGCCAACATTTGAACATAGAACAAAATATGATTATGGAAAAGAAAATAGTTAAGCTGGGAATATAATCGGCAGTCTTACCAAGTCGAGCAAGTCGATTGACCCAGCTAGGGATCGGTTTCCCTGCCAACCTTATGCATACATCATTGCAGAAGTGGTTGCAATTCCTTGTTATAAGATGATAAGTGTTCCCGGAGTACTCTTCAGCTAGTTTCTCCATGAACGAGCGAACGTCTTTTGGACCAAGATTCGTTCTTCCAATGCAAATTGATTTCCTAAATGTAAAACCAGGACATTGTCTTGGCTCTACCTCAAATATACCCGAAGTTGCATGTTCATGTGCTCCAAATGCATATTCAACTCCATGAACTGCAGAAAGATTCTCCCATTAAGATATTTGAACTTGGAACACCCTGCACTACTTGATAATATAAATTAAACAAGCAGGATACATGGGAGATTTCTTTTGGACTTTAATCAAAGAAAAACATGGACTGCTTAACTCATCAATCCAAAATCTCTTGAAAAGGTCAAACACAAAACGTTATAGATTAAGGTCAATAGAAAACCATATAAACAATTAGAATCAAAGAAATATGCAGGAACTCAAAGTTTTTCAACACATCAGTCATCAAAACCACAGCAAATCAAGCTACCCATTACAGAATCATATTTCACAGAGATAAATACACAACCAAAACCAGAAAACTTCACAACACAGCCATAAAGCCCCCCTATGCTCCTCTAGTTTCTCAAGTATCACAAATTTCAGCCAAAAATAAAACGAATTCAACCTCAGATCTGAAGGAAAGCCCAATGGAGAATCAAGATTTTTTTTTTTTTTTTTAAAAAAACCCTTTTGGGGTGGAAAAATTCATTTATAAAACCCAAATCCTCATCATCTCCGCTAACACAATCCCAAAAAGGGAAGAACAGAAGCACAGAAGGAAAAAAAACGCCAGAACTTGCTAACCTTGCACACCGGAATGGTAAACCCCAAGACCGAGCCAATACGCGTAGCCATTGATGGGCGTTAAATCATACACATTCAAATAAACCGGCACTGTTCCACTCTTCTTCTTCTTTGACATCAAAGCAATTCTGCACAGCATTTTCGCCAAACCCACCACTTCTTTTCTTCGTCTTCTTCTCCGTCTCTATGAAATCAAAACCAAACAACAAACAAGATTCAACCCAAATGAATTTGGTTAAAGAAAAAGAAGATTAAGAAACCCAAAAGCGAGAATTAGAAGGAGCACAATTCATTACCAACAAAATCGAACGAAATAGGAAACCAAACGTCCGAAATTTGAGAGAGTTAAGAGAATTTATTAAGGAAAAACCAAAAGGGTTTGTTAATTGGGGTTTGAAACGAAGAATTATCGAGCAACGGGCTTTGGATTTTATCGGCGGCCGAAACAATTTTCTTACGCCGATCTCTCCATCCTCCTCGTTCTTCTCCAATTCTTTTTTCCCCCTTATTTTATAACACATTCATGTTAATGGAATTTAATTTATTGTCTTTTTCTCTTTAATCTAACCCTTTTTTTATTTTTTTGGGAATTGTGATTATTATGTGGAGGATGGAGAGATAATAACTAATAAATAACTGAAAAGAGAATAACTCCAAAAAATCTCAATTTCACCTGTCAATTAATTTGAGACCTAATTATTACAATTTTAAGATAATTACACTTTATATATATATATATATTTGTGAACGGATGTTTTATTTTAACAACGTGGTTGAAGAAAATAATTAAGAAAATAGTGTTGATTTGAAAATATTTGGAGGAGTAGTGTTGTTGTGGAGAGGTTCGGTCTTGAACCTCCTAATTATCTTCTTATTTTATTTTTTTAAATAAAAGAGGTCGGTCTTCAACACCGGACCTCAAAATATACAACTTTTATATATATTTTTTTAAATAACAGAGGTCCGGTGTTGAAGACCGGACCTCAAAATATATAACTTATTTTTTTTTTAAATAACAGAGGTCCGGTGTTGAAGACCATACCTCAAAATATATAACTTAATTTAAAAAAAAAAATGAAAGAGGTTCGGTCTTCAAGACCGGACCTCAAACATCTTCAAGTTTTTTTTCTGCCAGCAACGCGACGACTTCTGCGTGATCTCCGATCAACAGCTACGGAGTAGCTGCAGCTGGCTGTTCCGTCGAGTCTTGTCTAGTGTCGAGTCTTGTCTACGGTAAGCGGCAGGGCGTGGAAGGAAGGCGTGAGATTCTTCCGCCCGTGAGTAGCAGAAGGGCCGATCTTCAACATCGACCCTTCTTCCTTTTTAATTCCGCCCTGACGCCCTTCCTCCCCTCACTTCCTCTTCTCTGCCCTAAACCCATTTCGTATCACTCCCTCTCCCCTTTCCTTTCTCCCTCACTTCCTCTGTCTTCATTCATTTGGTCTCCCCTCACTTTCTATAAGCTCTCACGGTCAAGCTCTCACTTTCACTTCCTCTTTCCTCTGGTAATTTCTTCTTTCACAGCGTTTTAAAAAAAAAAATTCAAATCTCAAACTTCATTTAGTTGGGCATTTATTTTATTGAATTTATTTTGTATAATTTGATAAGTATATGATTAATATTAACGTGTTCATAATTATTTTTTTTGTAGGTTCATTGGTTTGAATTAATATAAAAAGGAATCATTATTCATTTGAGGATATTCTTCACTTCGTAAGTTTTATTTTATTTAATCTAATTTAAGGTTATGATAAGAAAATTATGGAAAACATATTAGTGGTAGAAAATTATTAAGTTAAT
>JBBPDJ010000021.1:621202-725835 GCA_037974625.1 Cucumis cinereus
TACTAAATTACCTGAGCAGCACACTTGTTTTTATTCAGAACTCAGTCAGAGTCATGTTCAGTTGGATTCGTCAATGAAAAATCGTCGATCAGTGTTGCGCAACTACAATCCGACATCAAAACAAAATTTGGATATCATGTCCTTTATCACAGAGCGTGGGATGGAAAAAGGAAGACATTGGCTAAAGTGTTCGGTGATTGGCTAAATTGTTCCCTTATACAAAGGCATTACTTCACATTCATCATATTCATATTTAATTTAATATCTTTTTTTATATATATATAAAAATCTTAAATTAGTTTATATTATTTTGTTGATATGAATAACATATAAAATAATATACATTATATGTATCTAAAAAGAAATTCAAATTAACAAAAAAAAAAAAAACCATAATAATATTTTAGGATTTTTCTCTCTCATATGTCCTGGACATATGAGAGAGAAGACCACAACTACACTAAATCTGTAATTATTTTGCAAACACCATTACTTCTCTAAATAAAATTTCAAACAACAATATCCATCTAATTTTCCCTTTGTGGACACTCTTTTTCTGCAATTTTAAAACATAGAAAAAAATATTTTGAAAAATTTTAGCCCCGTTAAATTCATGATCCAAAAATTATTTTGAAAAACAAAAAAAAAATATTTTTTACTCTATTCGAAAAACACATTTTGTTTCAATTTAAAATTTTAAAATTCGGATTCAAAATTCAAAATTTATCTTTGCATGTAAATTTGAAAATGTAACAATGTCTTCGTATTTACAATTTCTAAAAACAAATCTAAAAACGAAAAAACGACATTCTATTGTTTTCGAAAATGAACTATTTCGAATGTTGTTTTTAGAAATCGATTTTAAAAACACGTATACCAAATACGTTTCTATTACTTATATTTTTTGTTTTTGAAAACATATAAACGAAAATGAACCACGAACCAAACGAAACCTTATTTTAATAGTTTTTTTTTTATAAAATTTTAATTATTATAATTGAAAAATGAGCATTATTTTAGCGTGAAATAAATAGAATAGTCACTATTTAATGAATATTATTCTTTTGTCCTATATATATATTAATTTTTTAAAAACTAATATGTCACTATCTCAAAATTCTAATAAACATGCAATTTTTTTAAATTAAAAAAAGTGTAACAATGATTTAACTTAGTATGCAATTTGGACCAGCTAAAGAATATATAAAGATACATATATAGATTTCTTTTTCTTTATATAGTTATTTTTTTTTTTTTTTGTGATACATAATTAATATAATATATTCTTTTTGTAATTAGTGCCCATTGGAATCCAAATTTGGTGATGAGAATAAAGTGGAATGGAAGGTGTGGGAATGGAGCTACCAGAAATTGCACTACTTTTATTTATTTATTTAAAAATATTCCAACTTTCCACCAATAAATTAATATGTATATTAATATGTATAATTGAACAATAATTAAATCGAGTAGTCATTCTCTTCAGATCAAAGATTCAAGTTTATTAACGATAATTCAAAAGATAAGATTTAACCTACAAAATCAATCTATGAATCGGGTACGGTGAAAAAAAGTCAAATTTGTTCCATGTTATTGTCAGGTGAGTTGACTATAAAGTTGTTGACAGTTTTGTTGAGTTGAAGATTACGAGTTGGAGTTGGTTAGTAAATTAGTTAGAATTGAGTTGAACAAATACCTAATATTAATAAAAAGAAAACCTAAAAAATATAATTTTAACTTCACTAACTTGTCGTTGTTCAACAAATTTGCAAAACAATACTGTTTTTTCAAACGAATAGAGAACGAAACAAATGTACTACTCGTAGAATTAGACTAGGTCTAAAGGAGTTTTGTTACAATCATCAAATGGAACTCGATCCAATCAAATCGTAGATTATAACATGTTGAATAAACTGTAAAAAGGGAAAGGATAAAAAAACGTTCTAACGGAGAAACGCATCAAATGGACAAATATCTTCGTAAGTAAGTTTTGAATGAGAAAAAAACCGTGTGTTCTTATCGTGGTATTAAAAATTTTGCCCCAAATGGGGTGCAAAGAGAAAGGGGTCAATTTGGTTGTGAATGGGTTAGCAAATGGCCTTTTCTTGCTGTGTGTGGCCGTTTCATGCCTTTCACTTCACATTTGGCCCTTTTTTCTTTGTTGCCTTTATTTCTCTTTCTTTTTCACTCTTTTTCTTTCTTGTTTTCTTCCTATTAACAACTAAACAAAAAGTATTAAATTACAAATTTAGTCCCTTTGATTTTCGTATTTTTCTTGATAGGGTCTTTAGGTTTTATAAAATTTACGATAAGTTTTATTGTTTTAATTTTGTTTGATTGATGTTTAGTAAGTTTATAGACTTTATTGAGAATTAATCAAGGAAAGGCTCAAAGTCAAAGGGATAGCTAGAGGAGGTATGAAGGAGTGTGCGTCTTGAAAGGAAAAGTTAGTGTCTCGAGGTTTTAGTTGATTAATCGAGTCGATATAAATATATACAAATTGAGGAATAATTGAGCTGCGTTTGGACTGACACCTTGCAATATCGAGTATTGGAGACAATTTTGATATCATTGAGGTTACATGTAACCAGGGAAAGGTGGGAGAGGAAAGAGGTATAAATAATCCCATTTGACAAGCCCAAGGAGGGGAGAATAAAGTAATCTCCAAAGAAGAGCTTCTTGTACTAAAATAGACATTTAGTAGAATAGGCATTGATGAGAGGATCTCTTACACGTGTTGACTTAGAAAGTGAGACTAGATGGGAAGAATCGAGCCAAAGGTCAATTCCATAAGGGGCTTGCAACGACAACAAATGCGAATGAGATCTGAGCACCAACGGAACATGAGTAAGAAGCAAAGTTGCTAAGTCATTGGACCCATAGTGTAGGGAGCTAAATAAGTCATTTGAACTGATGCTAATACGTCATGAAGTCTACACTGAGTTCAAGAACTTTTTGAACCAAATAAAAAGTGAAGTTAAAGCTCCACTCCATTCCACACTCAACTACTCTCCCCAAACACCAAGTATGTTTAGTAAATTTTCAGATTCTCAAATTTTCATCGGATAGAATTATGAATTCCTTATATCAAACCACAAAACTGAAAATTCAATAACGTTTTAGATATTAAATTGAAAGTTTAAAGATGCCAAAACTAAAATTATGATTTAACGGAACAACCCCATCTATATTTTTCTATAAATTGTGTCCATATTACTTTGAGTCTCCAAAACGTTTCCATATCACATTATTTAAATTAATCTTTTTTCTTACTCTCCTTTATTTGTGGTCTTTTGTTTTGAAAATAATATTGGATCTTGTGTTTTGAGGTCTTTTTTTTTAAAAAAAAAAAATTTGGATTTTTTTTGGTATCCTTAAAGTGTTTTGAATGGTTAGAAAATGGTTGAGGCTAGTAGATGGAATGACTTGGATGCCCATAAGATGACACGAGATTTGAGGTCTTTTGTCTCATGAGAATTGTCTTTTTCTCCTTTACTACATTATATATATATATATTTGGTTGGGCATGCTGGGCATAATATTTATTTAGAAGGCGGCATGAAAAAATGTGTCTCTAAAAGGAGATGAGAGCGTCAAATTATAAGCCAATCAATCAAGCAGGTGAATATATATCGTTCAATAAATAATCAAATCGTGTTAGGTCTAACACCATGCATACAATCTCGAACATAGTAAACTATCTCGACATCGCTGGAATTGACATTATAAATCTCATTCGACGATCCAAGTCAGAAAGTAATTGTTTTTCAACAAGAGTCGTGATCTTATTTTTGTGTGCTTAGCCGAACTATATACTCTGATTTAGTCATTGAGCTAGAGAACTGTAATTTTGACGTTTTAAAGTTAAAATGAGAAATAAACACAATAATTAAAATTAATGAGTAATTTATAGCTTAACGATGTTGACTACTAACATTCTCATACTCGTACTAATGTTATTCTTATCATGATCTTTAGCACATCTTGATATTTTTGATATCTTCTCAATAATATCACGAAAGTATTAATCCATACTTCTTATCGATACCCAACCTCTTCTAGTGCCCTAGCACGTATGTGTATACATGTCGGGATTGTGTAATTAAATGCGAACGCAACATATCACATGGCATGAATGTTGTATTGGCCATGGATCTATTTTTCATATTTTATGTTTGGTTGTTGGGTAGCATCCCCTATTCATTTCCTCACACTTGAAAAAATTTCACTACAAACAAAAACATTTTCCCTTTTCAACTTCATCAATTTTCCACTTTTCACTCCTTATTTGTCGTACTTATTTATTTGTAATTAAAAAAAATTATTTAATGCTTATAATTAGTTTATTGGGCTGCGTTTTGCTAATTTGGGCTGGCTCAAACTCAGGGCTAGTTGTGTGTACTAAAGGCCCATTAGTTTAGTTGGGCCTGAATTAAAGAGAGTGCGTCCAAACCAAAACAGGAGTATTATAGCCTAATGAAAATTTTGAATTATTCTTTAAATTTAATAAATTGATTTGTTTTAAAAATAAATAAATATCGAACGCGGCCTATTCTCCAACTATTTCAAGACGGCGTCGTACGAGTGGCTACTGTGCTGAGAAACTAAACCCTCTTCGTCGTTTCGTCCTCAGTGCTGACCGAAGCTCAGAAGCTATAAACTTTAACCGCCGGAATCTTTATTCATGTCGGCCGTTTTCCGATCAGCTCACCGGCAGTTTCAATCATATTATAGTAAAATCCTCACACGTCGATTATGGCAACGCCATTGTTCGCCTTCACGAACCACCACAATCTTCACCAGGCCATTTGTTTCCGCCGCCGTTCCCAAATCTCCCTTCGACGCCATCACTCTCAGAGTACTTCGTAATGAGATCGAGTACCAGTCCAATTACGCTCCTCCTCATCAGGTTCGCCGATTTTTTTCCCTCCTTCTTTCGACCCATTTCCTCATCCTACATTTTGCAATTTGTTTCCCCTAATTTCCTTTAATTTTCACAATCTTACAGCCTGCAACGACGTTCAATTCATTTACGGTTGAAGACCGACCTGGAATGCAATGGATTACACTGAAAGGGAAATTTAAGGACACTGAAGATATTAAAATTGAAGCGACGATGTTTGATGGCTGTGAATCTGTTCCCAAATTTGGAGACGATAGCGATGGTGAAGAAGACCTCCGTCTTCGTATTAGCGTGCTTGTTGACATTTCGAAGGGAGATGGTTCTGAAGATTTGGAGTTCGTTTGCTCGGCATGGCCTGATTCTTTGGATGTTCAGAAACTATATGTACTTAAACGAGATAGAATGCTTGCAAGTCCTTATATGGGGCCTGATTTTAGGTATGGCTTATCTCGAATTCTGAGTTTCTCATTCTTTCTGTGAATTTGTAGCTGCTTTTTCCATTTTTGTTGGTTATTTACTGATTATTTGCTCATTTTGGTCTGGATTTGTATGCTAATGTGGTTGCCATCATTTGTTGCCTCTAATTAGTGACCAGTGCAAGTACGAAGTTCAAAATCTATCTGCTCTTATTGAATTGTCTGCCACATGTTGCAGTCCCTCAAATATTTTCTTTAATAACGCGTTGCTATAGCGTGATGTCAAATAAGAAACACATACACTTTGGTTTGGCTAGTGTTCGTGTCCAACTTGTTTTGGACACTCTAACACTTCGACACTTGTTGGACACATCTAATACTTTTTAGGACAATAGATGTGTTAGACACGCCTAGAACACTTGTTGACCTACAACAAACTTATTTTTTAAGCAAGAAATGTGTCAACCTATTTACTTTGAAATTTCTTCTAGTACAAAAATGAGACATCTTTTTGAAAATATATATTTTAATAAGTTTGTGTCCTAGATTCTTAAAAAATGATATGCTGCTGTATTCATTTCTCGTATGTATATTTGTGCTTCTTAACTGCATAATCTCGGACTTGTTTGAAATGAATTTTAAGTACTTAAAAATATTATTTTGAATTTCTAAAAAGTCATTCCAAACCAATGATATTGAGGCTTCTGGGTCATCCCCGCCTTTGGTTAAGTTAGGATCATCAAGAAGATCCTGCCCCCAACTGTGCCTTCGTTTTAGTGCGCCTGAATATGTTGAATATCTTTTATATTTACATGTTTATACTACTTGGTATTAATCTATAAAACTTTAATGTTTAGATGTTTTCACAATGTATGCTTTATTTGTATCATTTGTTTATTTATTGCACCCTGCTTTACTCATGCTTTGCCTTTGTGTCACCTCTCTTGCCTTGAGGTTTGAGGTGCACCTTAGTTAAAGGAGGTCAATGATTAAGCTTCTTTGTCCTCTAACTCCCGTTGCCTACTAAGGGTCTTTCTGGGTTTTGTTGACTTCAGGAAATTGAGTGGTGCACTTCAGACAAAATTTCGGGAGTTCTTAGCAGAAAGAGGGATAGATAAGGAGCTTGCTGTATTTTTGCATGAATATATGATGAACAAAGACAGATGTGAACTTATTCGATGGTTGAGAACTGTCGAGTCTTTTGTGGAGAGATAAATAATACGCTTCTTCCGCACCATCAAACATAGTTGTTATCCTTTTTAAGGTATTTAAGATTATGTTTTCTTCCTTTTTTTATAATCAGATGCTAACCATAGTTCATCAATCACGATTAATTTTAACATATGCACTGTTATTTTTTATTTTCAATGAGATTGTCTTAATGAAAAGAGGAGGTACAAAAAGGTAAAGAGAAATAAGTGATTTCAAACAGGTTGAACTTAACTTAGTGCCTATGGTAATTACAAATAGGCAGAACGCCCCAGAAAGGGGAAAAAGTAAAAACTTAGTTACAAACTTACAATTTACAAAAGAGCCTTGAAAATTGGTCCTAGTAAAATCATTGAAAGAATAGAAGTGACTGTCACTGTTGTTTCCCCAGAATACCACTTGGTTATATGGTGCAAACTATTTGATTGTGTGAGTGTGATATTTTTTGTTATCAATGTTGTTTGGCTGCTATTGCTTTACTGCAATTATTATCTTTTGAAGACACAAACCATGTTATGGATTTGAGATCATGATTTTTTAGGCCACATTTGATAACCGTTTAGTTTTTTGCTCATGATCTTTGAAAACTAAGCTCCTAAACACTAATCTCATCCATGCTATCTACTTTCAACAAATGATTTCAAAGCTCAAGCCAAGTTTTTCAAAAATAAAAGATAGCTTTTAAAAACTTTTTCTGTTTTTGAAATTTATCGACCATCATGGCTTTGACTTAGTGATAAATAAGGAAGCATGACCTTGTTAAAGGGCTGAAAGAGGTCATGAGTTCAACACTTACCTAAGTTATAGATTTTCTTGACACCAAAATATTATAGGGTCTAAGTAGGTTGTCTGGAAATTTAGTTAAGGTGCACATAAACACTCGGACGAGCAGGCTTTAAAAGAATGTCTTGTCAGTTTTGTTTAGTTGCGGGAAGGAAAGGTGTTGTATTGTGGCCAAATGTCTCTTGGTAGTGGTATTCATAATAATGTGGGGTTAGGAAGATAAAGCTTTTAGAAAAAAAACAAAGGCGAGACATATAGAAATCAGTTCTCAAATCACAATTAGAGACAAAAACTGATCTCCCTGTTTCTACTTTTGATCCACACGGGCTTCCTCTTCCCATGTCCTTTTATATATGCCAAAGGGTGTTATTTTCTCTGCTTCACTCTACTTTTCAAAAGCTAAAATAAATGTGTATAATTAAGTTGAAGCAAGTTCAATGATGATTTTGATATTGTTCACATTTGTAGCTTTTGGCTTCTGTTTTCCTTCCATGTGGTATCATAGTTATTGAATAACCAAACCATGCCCAATGTTTCTTTTTCTTGCTTTTATGATTTCTCTCTCTCATCTTCAACATCAGGTTCTCCACCTTGAATCTAAAAACACACATTAATGCTCTTTTTCTTCTTCTCTTTTTTATTTCTAAATCTTAATCTTGATTTTCTTCCTGCTGTCAAATTTCAGATATTGGAAAGATAGCTTTTTTCTTTTTTAAGATTTGTTGTTTTCACATGTAGGCTTAATGATTTTGGATTCTCTGGTGTTGACTTTTTTGTCTCAATTTATGTTCATCAGTTTTTTATATGGTCTCCATCTTACGGTGCTGGTAAAATATGTTGACTACGATAAATTTAGATAAACTACTATTTCTGTATATTAAGATATAGATAGACAATACAATAGTGGTCCATCGTAGATAGGAAGTGCTATTTTGTTATGTTTTGTAAATATTTAGGTTCATTTTGCTATATTTAAAAATAGCCCTAAGAAACAACATAATCAAATATCGTCTTGATTTCAATTATGTTTTTTAGTTTTATTGTATAAAAACTAAATCGCCTTGTCTCAATCTTAATTGGAATGACCTTCTTCTTTAAAGGTCTGAAGATGTAATTCTCAATCCCCACACTCTAGAAAATACGAAGAGTTGTGAAGTTTTGAAAACGCAAATATTGAGCTTATGCTCTTACGGAGTAGTTTTTTTTTTTTAAAAAAAAAAAATTAAGAGCATTGAATGTATCTCTTTTTTGATGCCTTAACTTAATTACTAATCAAATAGGTTAGAGGATGTAGAGTTCTTTGTACCGTTGTAATAAATTTTAATCAGTTAGATGTTAATATTGACGTTGATAGATAATTTTAAACTCTCAATTTTTACAGATTAAAATAATAAGCAAAATCATTATTTGAAATTTCAATTTGATTATCCATAAACTTCATGTTTATGAAATCGATTTCTTGCATAATTCATAACCTAAATTTACTCTAGTTACAATTTAATTTCAGAAAATATAATTTATACCAACCGACGAATTTAATATAGGTTTATAGATTCGAATTTCTTTCAACTTTATGCTCTTGCTTTGGGAATTATAAAGCTTTTGAATTCGTCGTTATTTGTACTCAAATTGGAATTGAAAAATATTATTATTTTATGAACAGCAATAAATATGATCCAATAAAATTCCAAAGATATTATATAGTTTTTGTTGATACATAAGAGCATAATCCAAAGTGTGAGTTTATTATATAAAACAATAAACAAAGTCAGATCCTCATTGGATTTTGTATCTCCAAATGAGAGTGACACATTACACGCTATTTCCATCCCACTATGACCATTTTACCCTTTCATTTTTCCAATTATTACCATAATTCCATCCCCCATGCCATTACCCCAAATATTTTTAAATGGATAATATCAATATTTGTGTTTAGTACCTTCTTAGATTCTATTAATAGACCTTTAATTTTTATTTAAAAGTGTATTTTAATTTTTTTTCTTTAATTTCAATTTGAGTCCGAATAGTATTAGGGGGTATTTCACGATTTTAAATCTATTAATGTACTAATAGACACATATAGAAGTCTATCAATGTTTATCAGTGTTTGTCATCGATGAATTCTAAAATTTTGCTATAATTTATAAATATTTGAATTCATTATGATAAATTTAAAAATACCCTTAAAATGGTTTAAAATATTAATTTATAATCTAACATTTAACATTGTACTGTTTTCAAAATAAATAGTATAATTTATTTAAAATCTGACCTTTTTCTTTAATAAAAACAAATTATTTTCTCAAAAGAAAAAATAATAATTATAAAATGCAATTGTATAAAACAAAAAGTGGCGTGCTTGCCTTCTCATTATATCTTATCACTAATCAAACAACCTTAATTAAAATAATTAAAATCTAAACATTTTCATTAGTGTAGGCCATTTCTGTCCTCTCCATCTTAATTAAATGATAATCAAATCTATCAATCAATTAATCTAATTGGTTAATTGGCCTCCAATTTAAAAAGTGTAATTAATCCCAATAAAATAAATTAAAATGATCTAATCTTTCCACCTCTAATTATGTTTAGAGGTTAAATCAAACAAATTTTTATTAACTTTATTTTCTGTGTATTTAATGATTATAAAAGTAATACCAACTCTCAACATAATTTCAAATTCATGACTTGTAATAATAATAATAATAATAATTTATTTTTACCATTTTAAATTTCATACATTTATTTATTATAAATGCTTTGACCTAAATAAAGTGGGATGCAGTAACACACTTTAATGCATCCAAAAAAACCAAAGGTTAAAACTTTGGTCTTTATAATTTCAATCTCAAATTTTAATTTTTGTATTTTTTGAAAGGATTAAGTTTAATCGTTAGTTTATTGTTGATTTGCTAAATTTTTTAGCATTTTGACAATAAACATAGTTTATTGCACGAAAATTATTATTATTATTTAATAAATCTCGATAAAAAATTAGCGACTAAATTTAAGTTTTATAATAGTAGATAACTAAAATTACTAAAATAATTGTGCAAATTTAAAAAATTTCTTTTTCTTCTTTACACAAAATTTTACTGTGACAGTGAAAATTTGAATTTAACTAATGAGGGGGAAAAGCTGTTGCAAATTCTATAAAATAAAATAATAAATGCTCCAAGAAATGCATAAATAAAAAGCACATTGTAATAATAATTAGTTTAAATTAAATTCTATATTACACTCTCTTGATTTCAAAGTTGTGTCTAAATTTGCCATTAAATTTGAACATTTTACCATTAGATTATCACATTTTTATGATTGTGTTTATCTAATTTCAATACTATATATTATATTATAGTGAGTAGTAATGGTTCAACACGGGTATGATTCAACAATGATTAACACGTATTTTTTTTATTTTAAAGTCGGAGATTCAAATTTCATAATCACACATTTGTTGTACTAAAAAAAAGTCAAAATCATTTAACTTTGCTACCTATGAAATTCTACATTCAAACACCCGTAATTTAGGTCACATATAAACAATTAGTTTTTTGTTTTTGAAAATCACGCATATAAACACTCATTCCAACTAAAGCTTTCTTGTTTTGCTATCTATCTTTTAACCATGTTTTCAAAAACCTAACAAAAAATTGAAAACTCAACACAAAATGGTTTAATTTTTCACTAGAAAAATATTCAAATTATTGTCAGAAATCGAGAGGATATAAAGAATTAATCTTAAAAAACTGAAGAACAAAAAATCAAATAGTTACCATGCGAGACTGAAACAAATCAAATACATTTGCCACTATTCCCTTCTACACTCTTGATTCACAAAATGGTTCATAATTCTTTTCTTTTAAGTGTCTATCTCCTAAATCCAACGACGTATAAAATTGCAAAATCTATTATTCTCGAGACTCAATATGTCATTTTTCACTAAATAAATTTATAAATATATGCCTAAATAAACACAACTTCATAATTGAAGTTAAAAAAAACAAAAAACCAAAAACAATTTAATTAACCTAATAATTGGGATAAACTGAATAATAATAATAATAAAAACAACAATAATAATTTGTTTTAAGGTTAGAGTTTAAGAGACAAATCTAAGAAATTTGTCTGATCCTGATCCTGTTTGGTTTGAGAATGAACAATATTATTATTATTATTATTATTATTATTCCTACTCTCATTACCCGCGTTTGAGCTCCCAATCGCCGCCCACTCTGCCACGTCATCATATCTTCCAAAATTCCGGCCACCCACCTCCGCCGTCAACCGCCCCACCGCCGGTTGCTGCCCCATAAACATTGGCCTAGGCCACAATTGAGAACTACTTGGCCCTGCCCCACCAAAAAACAACCCGACAGCTGGCTTTTGAATATGTTGAGAGTGCGCGTGAATACCCAACGATGACCGTCGATCAAACGCGCCGCCGTGGAGTGGAATCGCCGCCGCCGCTGCCGCCGCCCAATCGAACTTTTGAACTCGTTTGGCTAAAGTTCTTTCTCTTTTGTGGGCATTTTGATGGCCTCCTAACGCTTGGGAGCTGAAGAACTTTCTTTGGCAATAATTACATGAGAAAATTCTTGGTTTTGTTGTTGAATCTGATGAAGTTGATGAGAGTTGAAGCTCCAAAAGACTGCTCCGGTCGTCGCAAAACTCGCCGGTAAATTCTTTCTCATCGTCTTCCTCGCCCTCGCCGGAAAATGGGTTCCGGTCGCTGTGTGATTCCATTGAGGAGAGAAATACTCAGAAGAGAAGAAGAAGCTGAGATTTTTTTTTCTTTTTTCCTTTTTTTTTTTTGGTTGGGAAAATTGAATTTGATTTGTTTTGAATATAAATGGATAATGGTTTAGATCTTTGAAGGATATTAAAAAAACTGTACATAAAAAGGCTAAAACTGTACTGTATATATTTCCAAAATAAATAAATAAATAATCATTTTTTGTCTCTCTTCTTAATTTCATATAAAAGCATAATCATCACGTTTTTTTTGTTTGTTGGGATTTCACATGACGTAGGTTTTTTTTTTATTAATTTAAAAAATCGACGAATATCGATCGATTATTGTTTGTACTATGTCGTATTTTATCAATCGTTACTCTTCGAAATAGGTGATCTCCTATCGAAATGTTTTGTCTTGTGGTTGAGTTGAGTTAAGGTTAAAATTTGATAGATGTATAATAAGCTTCGACACGTAAGTACTTTAACTCGATAAAGAAAAATTGATTGAGTTATTTACTTGGGTAGACTACTTTTAACTTTCAAAACATTCTAAACTATTTCTAATTCGAGAATAGTTTTGAAACATTCGTAAACACAACAAACCTAGTTTTGGTCTAAAATTCTAAAAATTATACATTTATTTATTATATTGTAATTTTTTGAAAAAATAAAGATATTTTCGAGACAAAACATTGAGAGAAAGGTGTCAGAAAGGAACCTAATTGTTCAGGTGGGTTGTTAATAATTGATGATAGAGGAGGCAATATGGGACTATAGTCAAACAACTATGCCCAATGGTACTTCCAAATCTCTATGGCTTATATTTTAAGGGCACCCTCTCCTTAACTCTATCTTTCTTGTGGGTACCCCTCAAAGTTTGGACCTCTTTTGTGGTAGAGAGGTACTTTTATTTATTTATTTTTATTTTTTTGACATTTCTTGTCAATGTCTATTATTTTGTTGTATGCCCTAGAAACATCCAACCTTTTTCACTTATGTATTGTCACCTTCCTACCTTTTAATTCTTTGTCTATTTCTTCAAAAACTTCAAAATAAATAAAATAAATTGAATGAGTGGATCCATTTGTATAGTTTTGGATTTTTAGTTTTATCAATCATGATCGTGAATTATGGAGTAAGTAAGGCTTAAGTATAAGTGACGATTTAGGTATGTATTGATTTTTCGAGCAAATGTTGTTGCCGTGGGAGAAAAACAACACTTTTCTATATTAAATATATTGTCGATATATATTTAGTACATAGATCGACATTGTTTAATTCTTACAACAATATATACGTTAAAAAGGGTACAAAATGTGAATTGTTTCTTTCTTACATGTTGGATTTTGAAAATAATGAATTGGGGTTATATTATGAAAGAAAAGATATAAAGTTTTGAGAATTATTTTCAAATATAGCAAAATGAATCAAAATATTTACAAAAATATCACAATTTATCTATGATGGATTGTGATAGACTACTATCTGTGTCTATTAGCCTACTACAAATAAATTGTTGTATTTGTAAATATTTCAGTTGTTTTTCATTTAAAATAATTTTCTTATTTTTAACAGTCAACTGTTTTTTATCGTATAAGATTTTAAATCAGTGGTTTTCTTTTATTTTAAAAGTTGAAAATTTATTGTTCGGTAAAACAACATTTATTGTCAACCTAAACATGACTCAACTAAAATACATAACATGCTCTCCCTAAGTCGAGCTTTAGATCTCTTTCCATTTCATTGTTGTGTTGTGATGAACTAAAACAAAGTCGAAAAATTATAAATTTCGATACTTTTTATTTCAATCTCAAATTTAAACAAAAGTATTAATTTAGTTTGACCCATGAATGGCAACATAAATATGAATTCTAGGCTCCAATCAAACAAAAGATAGAATATAGAAATTGACCTATTGAGTAGTCAATGAGATAATAATTAGTAAAGATTTAAAAGAAAATGTGGGATATTTCTGTCTATTATTTATTATGATATTTAATATTTTAAAAGTCAGTTGGGTTGATTTTTATAAATCATATATTGGAGAATATATAATAATAATAATTACTAAAAAATAATAGAAAGAAAAATAGAGGAGGAAAAAAAAGTGGAAACTTTTGAAATTGAACTTCTCATGGTGTTATCCAAAGGGACACATCATGTGATTGCATGAATCATTTACTTTATTTATTATATTGAAACTAAATCTCTTTATCAGATTTCTTTGTCTTTCTAACATTTTAGTATCCTATTTTTATTCAAAAGAAAAACTCCACTATTTTTTTAATTTTATTTTTAAAATTAATATTGGACTTCCTCACTATCCAAATTCAATTTCTTTTTTTTTTTCTTTTTTTTCCAACAATTAATTAAATGTCCTTGTATAAAACTATATTTTTAATGTCATTTTTATTTACGCGATATTTGGGTGCATTACTGTACTTATCTTTATGCAACCCATCAGTTATCTGATAAAGATTTCATATGTAGCAAGTTTTTATTATTTTTTTAAACAAATGTTATTTTTTAATTATGTATGAAATGCGACATAGTTATTTATTCATGACTTTTTTATTTAAAAATATTTTATTAGTTAGTAATGTTTTACTCAGAAATTATTGTAAATAACAAAATTGCTCAAATTATTTACACATATAACAAAATTTCAGAAATTCATTCATGATAAATATTGATAAATCAGTGTCTGTCATTGATATAATCTAAAATTTCGTAAATATTTTAGTTATTCTACTTTGTATTGGAGCTATTTTCGTAAATCTTTATTTATAGTAAATTAAAGAAAGGTATGTTTATGTTATTTTATTTTATTTTTTGCGAGAAAGGGGTAAAATTGAAAATAGGAAAATATGAAAGAAATACAATTGTGTGTCCTAGGAATTCGTTTTCACGAGGGCACAGGGGGCAGTATTGTCAATTGAGGGTCCATAGTCCTTTGATTGGCCCATAGGCCTATAAATAACCTTTGGGCTTGGGCTTGGGCCTACGAAATTCAATTTTTATCTCACCCGAATTTTTTCTTATATTTCATTTCAACCCCTAAACTTTGTTTCATCCCCAACTAAATTGTATATTATAAAATAATTGAGTCTTTGCTATTATTATTTTTATTTAACAAGAAATTTGATTCCATTTTAAAATTCAATGTCTAACCTATTACACGTGGCTTTAAATATAGTATGCATAAACATCAATTTATTATTCGAATAAAAAAAATGCGCCTTTTTTGTTAATTAATTTAAAAAATATAAACATAAAAAGAACAATAAATGGTTTTTAATAATATTTTTAAAAAATTAAATTAGAACAATGTATCAAAATAAGGAAATAAAATAGATATAATACAGGAGCCAACACGAGGATAAAACAAATTATTAAGTAAAACAACTTAATAATTTGAAAGTGTGTAAAAAGCCTCGTCTCATTTATTATTTATTTAAGTAAAACAACTTAATAATAAAATAAATTTAAACATCCATTTTTTTTAGTGCTAAATTCAATGAATAATGGAATTAATCCATGTCAATTTGTTAGACATAGCTTCAATGAGTCAAATTTGTTAATCATCCAATGACAATGATATACAAATATTTTAATTAGATCAGCTAATTTTAATAATATTATTGGTCGGAGACAGACAAAACAAGCCTATTTTAACACATGTTTAAGAACCAATTTATTTATATATTTAAATAATAATAATAATAATAATAATAATAATAATAATAATAACTATTTGAGATTCAAAGTCTCTATGTGTATGTATAATAGATGCATGCATTTGTTTTTATTTTATTATTATTTTTATTTTGATGCTCAGAAGAAAAGAAGGTGGGAGGAAGGTACTTATTTTTTATTTTATTTATTTATTTTTTTTATTTATACTAAATGTCATTAGAGGAGACAATATTAGCTAATCCCACACAACCTTTTTAATATATTCTCTTTCTTTTTCTCTCTCCTTGAAATTAAAAGATATTTCAATTTTTTTTAAAAAAAATATTAAAATTGTCTCTAAACTTTGGTTTACCATGATTTAGTTCATAAAATTTTGGTTTGTAACAATTTAGTCGTTGTGTTATCTTGAATATGTAACAATTTGGTCCATGACCTTAAAAAACTTATCAAAAGTAGTAGTCAATTATTATTATTTTATAATGTTAGATTTGATATTTTATAAAAAATATTAAGTCTCTAATTAATTTGTTGACTTATTAAAAAAAAAAAAAAACCACACTCAAATCTCAACGCTAATTTTGACCACAAAGACTAAATCTTTATCTGTTTTAAAGTATAAGGACTAAGTTGTTATATAGTATAATTCATGGACCAAATTGTTAAAAAATTAAAATTTAAAGGATTAAATTATTACAAATCAAAGTCTAACGAAAAATCTATAGTTCTAAAAAAGTTTAGGAACTAAAAGTGATTTTTAACACTTTTTTAATTTATTTTTTCATTTAAAATTCTAAAAAAAAAACTAAATAAATTATTCTCTAAAAAGATTTAGAACCTAAGTTTTGTAAACATGATCATAATTCAACTGGTCATGATACTAAAAGACAGTTGTTTGAATCTTCCACCTCACCGCACCTCGTATATTTGTTTGATTATACCAAATGAGCTTTTTGGATGATATATATATTATATATATAGTATATGTTTAGGAAATTTTGGTATTTTATGATATTATGATTGTGTTATTGACCCTCACCATAAAATTCATCACTAATTGCACTTATTTTAATATATATTGTTAGGGTGTATATAATTAATTAATAATATAACTGATTTAGTGCTATGCTTATGCTCAAAACTCATTATTGGCTACCTTAAAAATAATTAGATAACTACCACAATCACCAACATGCCGAATCGTCAAATATAAATTATTTATTCTAAAGAAAATAAATATTACATATTTATGAATTTAAAATTTAGAGTTTAAGATTTAGAGTTTAGGGTTCTATAAAATTTTTTTAAATAGTTTCGACCGTATGTAGTTATTATTAAATTATAAACCCTAAAATTAAATTTTAATTTCTTACAAATTACTAGAATCAAATTTGTAATTTATTTCAAACAAAAATTAAAATATAAATTGGTTTGGGGAAAAAATTGATGATATGATTAGAATCTATGATGTGGAATATAAAGATTCTCTTCACACCCACTAATATAATTGAAAAAAAGAAGCATAGAGTGTATATATATATATAATGTGACATCACCATATCTATGAATATCTAATTAATTTACAAAATCTTGAAGCCACTATCCCCCATTAAACCAAACTCACCCACCTTATAAGCCCAATCCTTTTGTCTTCTTCTTAAATTCCAAAAGTTTCATGGAGGGAGTAATAATCTCAATTTAGAGAGAGAAGAGGGTGAAATGGCTTTTTTTTAGAGAGAGATTAAGTGAGATTTTGGCGTCAACTTTTCGACCTGTTATTATAACACATTCAATGTTTAAATCTCAGTTAACTATGTAAAACTGCCTGATAATTCTCATGGTCAAACGTGTTTATTGTTTTGTAACCAACATTTCTTTTTATTTACAACCTAGAGTACAATAATTAGGTAAATTGTAAAAACCACCCTTGAAGTGTAGTGGTTGCTGCAATTGCACCCTTAAACTTTCAATTGTAAAAATTGAACGTAACAAATGCATACATATGTTACAATTTATACATTTATGTAAGTTTGAAAGTTTAAGGGTATAATTGCAACTATCACTATACTGCAGGGTTGGTTTCTGCAATTTACCCTAAATATCATGTAATCCAAACACAAACTATTATAACTTATACTAAAATGGTTTGTACTTCAAACAAAAACTATTATAATCTAATTATAAGTTTTTTTAAGTGAAGAAATTCATAAAACTAACTAACCTTTAACCCAAAAACAAAAAAAAGACTCTTTCAAGAGGAGGAAGATACAAAATCATTAAAAAACTAGGGAAAAAAAGTGCGCTAAAGAAGCAACCAAATTCAAACACCACTAACTTAATTAATGGTGATGATTGCAATTATACCCTTAAACTTTTAAAACTAAAAATTAAGTCCTCAAATTTATCTAAATTTTAAAATTGGACTCTCAAACTTACATAACTGTACAAATTATTCGGATTGATAAGTTTAAGGATCTAATTTTCATCATTTATGGATCTAATTTTTATAGTTATTACAAGTTTAAGGGCGAAAGTAAAACTACGAAAGTACTTTATGAATTGTTTCAGCAACGTGACAAATGAAACTCTAAATGGAAGTAAATACAAAAAGATATTTAAGAGGGAAAAGATTCCAATCACATCAAGTAATGATTTTAGTTATTTATTTATTAATTATATATATATTATTTCCACCACAAACAAAAGTCCCCAAATTTACCTCTTTTTTCATCATTTGTGTTTTGCCTTTGGATTGGAACCCTTTTCTCTAATTTCATTTTATCATCACCATGCAAAATCCATATATTGCATCTTTCCTTAATTCCTTTTTGCTTTTTACTCCCTATTAACTTTGTCTTCTTTCACTTTGTTTTCTATTTTTTGCTTTTTAGTCCCTATTATTATACTCCTTCTGCAAAATTATAAAACATACCCCTAAACTTTATCATTTGTTGCAACATGATCAGTAAATTTTATTTGACATGAATTTGTACTGTCAACATCGAAGGTTAAAGTTCGATCCTCCATATCATTGTTATATATATATATATATATATATATATATATAAAAGTCACATTCTTTTTAAAATTACAATATTACCCTCTGTTATAAATGTTTCAAAACTGTGATGACTATAAAAATTACATCCGCACATAAGTTTTAGCTTTTAAGTAAATCAATGATTCAACATGATACCAACTAAATATTTGGTTGAATGTACACATTTATAAATTTGATACCATTAATATTTATCATATTTATAATCTATAATAAACTGAAATAGGCCTAACCCCCCCCCCCCCCTCCCCTAAAAATAACCCTACCCACAATAGTTCTCCAAATCTAATTAGTAAAAGAAAACCAACCATATTATTTTTTTTTTTTAAGGAAACAATCTAATCAAATCTATTTTTTCTCATATTCTAACAAACTAATTTTAAATCACCACAAAATTCAAAACTTTATATTATAATATTTTATATATATATAATAATCTTTCTACTATTGTAATTCTTTTAATAAGTAGCATTGTAATAAAGTACAAAAACTTTAATTAATATAAACATCATCCCCTTTTAGCCAATTCAATTCATGTTCAACTCGAAGAAACAAACAACCCTTCACTTTATTCCTTAGATAATGAATAGTAGTAATTTGAAATGCAAAATATCTATACTTCACATAAAATAATATTTCACTTAAGATGTGCAATTAAGTGAGCTTTTTTAGCTTAAAGTAAAAAGTTGCAAAATAACACACGCCATATAAAAAAAGGGTAAAAAATTAATTAAAAATCATAAAGTAATAAAAAAAATGATGAGTTAAATTAAGAAGTTTCAAGTTCAAATCCGTCCACTAAACCTGTATCGAAAAAAATAAAAACAAAAACCGATCGAATTTAAAAATAGTTAGGGTTTGATTTGAAGAGAGGAATGGGACATGATTTCTTGGTGTTAGGAGAGTCAAAATGCACACTTGAGTTGGGTTTTCCAAGGCACATTTTTGGCCCTTCAAAATTACTCAAACTTTGATCTCAAAAGCATCCCTTTCCCACTTTATAAAAGATAAAGCTGTAAAAAGCTTTAATTTTTTTTCTTTTTTAAAAAATTAATTTCTTATTTTTGTTTTCTAGTGAAGTGGAATCAAGATCAATGGTTATGGAGGTTGACACGTGTGTTGCAAAGATTGAGTTGTTGTGCTCCCGACCGCACGTGATCCTAGCCTTTGGGAATCTTATACGTTATTCCTTGTTGGGAATCTGCAAATAAAAACGGTTTTTGTTCCCACGGTTTTAAAAAGGAATTGAATGTGATGCCTATTTGTAGCCTTATTGTTTGCCTTATGTTTTTTTTTTTTTCAAAAAATATAATTTTAAGGTAAACTAACAAAATTTGAACTTTTTTTTTTAATTTAAAAAAAACATATTTCTTTAATATATTAATAATTTTGAATAAAAATTAATTTAGTTATTACTATTAATTCTTATTTTTTATTTGTTTGTTTGACAAACACACCTTGTTGGTTTTTTTTCTTTAATTTTATTTGAGTCAAAATTTAAAAAATGGGGAGATTTAAATTTCAAATCATTAAGAAAAAATTATAACATTTTAATAAAGGAGTATATAATTTAAACGTGAATTTTCAATTATTTATCAAAGGACGACGTTACTCTTGAGTGCTACATATGTGTGAAGATCAAAAGAATTGTATTGTTAGAGAATTGAGTGTACCTATTCTAATACATGACTGATTAATAGGTGTGTTCACTGCAATAATACTAGCACGACTCATTATATTTAAGACATGCATCTTAATCTTTTGGTTCAAAGATTTTAAGTTAGGCTTAAAAAATACTTTTGATTTATAAACTTTAACATTTAACAATATAATCTCTTTTACTTTGAAACGTGATACAAAATTTCATCAAAATTAAAGCGTCAACTTTATTATTTGTAGTTTATAAAAAAAAATCATTTTAAAATGTAAAAGACTAAATTATCCTTTCAGTAGACGCGTAAATAAGATTCAAAATCTTGGAAATTATATTCTTAATACCATCGATTAAATCTTGTAAGATAAGATTAAGAATGTTAAAAAAAAGGAATAATTTTAATGGATCAAAAAATAAAATAAAATAAAATAATATAAACAATAAAGTTTAGTTGGGTCAACCCCTAGTCGGCGTATACGACACGCGCCGGAATTCCAAATGGTAGAAACGAAATTCCATTTCTTTTCGCATCCTCATTGAAAGCAGAGTGTGAGAGTGAGAGGTTCCATTTTCAGCAAAACTCTCCTTTGCTCTCCTCTCTCTCTCTCTCTCTCTCTCTCTCCCTCTCTCTGTCCTCCCTGTCCGTAGATAATCTCAGATTCCATTTTCCCCATTTCGTCTTTCTCTCTTTTCCTTCACACAAACTTCCTCAATTACCCAATTTTCATTCCCTTTCCCTCAATCTCATCTCTTAATCTCACTCATATCCCCCTAATCTCTTCTTTTTTTCATCTGGGTCTTCCCCAATCTCCCCAAATCCTTCCCCCAATCCGAGTTTTTGCCTCTTAGAACTGTTAACGATGACGGTTGAGCCTAGACTCGATGACCCAGTTGACCAATTTCCCACTGGAATGCGTGTTCTTGCTGTTGACGATGATCCCACTTGTCTTTTGATCTTGGAGACTTTGCTTCGTCGATGCCAGTATCATGGTATGCCCTCCTCCTCTGTTTTTTGCCCTTTGTTTCTTTGTATTCTGTTCGACTTGCCTGTTTAATGATTCTGTTTGTGAAGATTGTGTCTCTCTATTTTGATTTTTACTGGTCATTCTGGTAAGATCTTTGCTTTGTTGCTTCTTGGGTTGTCAAATTATTCGATCCACTGACTTGATTGAATGCAAGGGAATAAGGTTGATATTGAACTTTAATTTTGGAGAGTTTTGGATTCCCATCTTATTCCAACACACTTTTATAATAATATCCTGTTGTTGGATTTTCCTTTTATGTGTTGCATGAGATTGGCTCTTAAATTCTCTATGTCATACGATTTGTTCTCATTCAGTTTAGTTATTAGTGTCATTACATACTCGATTGCTCTTTTTGGTTCTGGGATTTTCATGTATTGGTTGCATTTATACATGGTGCTTACCATTTCTTTAGATGGAATTGTCTAGTTTCTGAAACTTGTTAAGTAATTAGTGTTTTAGATTCAATGCTCATCAAAATCTCATTTCTTCTGATCTCTACCAAGTCTGCAATATTTCTGGCTTTTTTCCTTTGTTGGTCTCAAGGTATTTATTTGTATTTTGAAGAATTGATCAAATGTAAGTTAATTGTTTTCATTGGATGTTGCAGTCACTACAACTAATCAGGCTGTTATGGCACTCAAGTTGCTGAGAGAAAACAAGAACAAGTTTGATGTGGTTATCAGTGATGTCCACATGCCTGACATGGATGGATTTAAGCTGCTAGAGCTTGTTGGGCTGGAGATGGACCTGCCTGTCATTAGTAAGTCTTGAACAGCCATACCAAACTTCAGCTTGCCACCTTTGCCCCTATTTTCGTACCTTGGAGCTTTTCTATGAAAATTTGAAGGTCTATTTTGGAGACAGATAAATTATGAAATTTAAAATTTTCCAAGTTTATTAGAGCTCGATTTTAAAGTTTGGCTACTTAGGAGAAATGTATGAAGTTTTCTTACTATATTCTGCACTTTTGTCCTTTAGTTTTATTTTCAAATTTAAGGTAAAACTACAGGATATTAATCTGTTGTTTGTTTCAATTTGATCTGTCAATGTGTCCTTAGTGCTCTCTGCAAATGGAGATCCCAAACTTGTGATGAAAGGAATTACTCATGGAGCGTGTGATTACTTGTTGAAACCTGTTCGCATTGAGGAGCTAAAGAACATTTGGCAGCATGTAATCAGGAGAAAGAAATTTGATCCAAAGGACCGAATGAATTCTGGCAATCAGGACAGGCCTGATTCTGAGAATGGTGAAGAATCAGCAGATCCAAATGGGAAATTTAATAAAAAAAGGAAGGACCAGAACTATAATGAAGATGATGACCAGGACTATGGGCAAGATAATGATGACTCATCAACCCAGAAGAAGCCTCGTGTTGTTTGGTCTGTGGAGCTACATAGGAAGTTTGTAAATGCAGTTAACCAGTTGGGCATAGACAGTGAGTTCTCATCCTCTCTCCCTCTCTCCCTCTCTCTCCCTCTCTCTTTCTGCTGGGGCAAAGAAGGTTCAAACAAAATGTTAACAGCTAAAATAAATTTCTTGAGTCATAACTTCCAGTTCCAAACATCCCCTTTGAAAGAATGGGAATTGGATTACTGGATTGCCCCTATCCCTATTATTATCTGTTATTTTTAGCTTCAGGATATTGTATTGACAAATCGATGCACCATTTGTTAACTTCAGAATGTGATTTCTTATTAAATTGTAAATCTATTTATAATTATGTTGGTTTCTTTCCCTAATAGTTCTTTCTGTCTTATCTCTTTTTGGGATACAGAGGCAGTGCCTAAAAAGATTTTGGACTTGATGAATGTCGAAAAGCTCACACGAGAAAATGTAGCTAGCCATCTCCAGGTAAATTGTCCGGTGATTTGATTATCATGTCAATCATTACTTTTAGAAGCCTAACTTTAGTTCTATGGGTCACAGAAATACAGGCTTTATCTAAAGAGGATCAGCTGTGTGGCAAACCAGCAAGCTAATATGGTAACTGCATTGAGCAGCGCAGATCCTTCTTATTTGAGAATTGGTTCCCTTAGCGGCATTGGGAATTTCCACTCTTTGACTGGACCTCCGCAGTTTCCAAACACTGCTTATAGATCTATCCCAACCACCGGGATGCTCGGTCGATTGAATACTCCTGCTTGTATGGGTATGCATGGCCTTTCTTCCCCGGGAACGGTCCAACTGGGTAATTTGAGCAATTCTAGCAATGATCAGTCTACATTTCAGCCAATCGTGCTTTCTGGAAACCGCAGTGGGAATATTTTCCGCGGAATGCCTGAACCATCAGAACTTGATCAACTCCAACATGTTAAGCATGGGACCCACGTGGACAATCTCTCTTCTGCTTTTGATGAACGAACAGTATTTCCTGCTTCCATTGGCCTCCCAAATGCAAACATGTCTTCTAGTACTCTAAGTAATCCTCTTTTAGGATTAACTAATGATCCCTTGATTTCAGAAGTCCGGCATCATGAAGTGAATGGTGGTAGAAAATTTGGAACTCAATCTTCTATTTCGGTAGTATCTTCAAATTCAGATAGCTCACGTCCTTCATTAGATAATGTTAGATGCACCGGTGACAATTGGTCGAATGCTGTTCATTCATCTAGGGTGCACTTGAATACAATTCCATCTGGCAACCTTTCTAATGTTGCTACTTCCTACCATGGTCAGTTGAGAGATAATACTACCAGTGCATTGCATATAGCAAATTGTCTTTCTGACATTTCTTCTATAACTTCATTATCTACTCAGTCCCATGAATCAAGAATAGATTCTCAACGTCAAGCAACTACAACTAGCAACAGATTTGATCAAATGATCTCAAAGGTTCCTGTTCAAGATTGGAATGATCATAAAGAGGATGCCTATTACCACACAAATATGGCCTGTAGCTCATCAAATTCTTTGATTCCAGTGAATGGTGCTGCAGAGACTTTGTCCAAGCGTTTGGAAAATCCTAACGCAATCTTCTCTGGTAGCAAGGATTTTAATGTGACTGGTCAAGCAAATGTTCTTGATCATGCAATGGTGGAACATGATCAATACAAGAAATCAACCATGGAGACATCACTCATGTTGAAACAAGGGTACCTATATGATCATCAGCAAAAGATGCAATCCAGATTTTCATCAAGTAACTGTGGCTCCTTGGAAGACATAGCATGTGCGATGATGAAACAGGTAACATCTTTTCTTTTTGTCTTGTTAGTGTTTCACCTAGTTTTTAGGTTTGAGTCACTAAACTTTTGTCCTCAAGGCTTAGTGATGGTGCTGAAAGAAAGAAAGAGCGATAACTCTTTCCCCCCTATCTGGCCATTTCTTTCCCCTTTTTCGAATTGCGATTGTATCTACTACTTGTTATTCTTTCCCATTTGATATGATACCTCAATATCCAATTTCTCAGATTTTACTTTCTTCTTTAACGTTTCTATTAGAAAAGTATAAGGAAAATGTCGTCTAATATTGTCTAATATAAGGGGAAAAAAAACTCTCTTTCCCTTAATCCTAGCAAATTATGCAATTTAGAGCAACGACTTCAGCAAGTAATCCAATCTCCTATTGTTCAAGTAGAAAGGAAAGAATAGAAAAGCAAAAGAAAAAAAAAAAGAGAGAAGAGAGTTGTTTCCATATACACAGCGCCTTGACTAATTACCCGAACTCCTGATAGTGGGAAGAAGATAAAAACCAAAAATTTCTCACAAACCCAATAAGCCTCTGTTCAATGGCACATGCTTAAAGAGGGATAGTAACGAAATTGTGAGTTGGAAAAATTAGAAACCGAGAGAAAGTTCTACAAAATGGGAATGTTGGCCTATCATATAGGGTTTAGGGATTCGTTTTTTTCCCCTTTCATTTTTGGTGTTGACCAAAACATATACTGTCGACATTATTTTCATCTGAGCGTAGTTTGCTATTTCTTCTCTTTAACAATATAGTGGTCACTTACAGACAGATTTTGATACTATGCAGGAACAAGATGATGGAAAATTATTGGAAGGAGAGTTTGGATGTGATAATTATCCCATTGGAACATGCATGTGAAGCCAGTCTACCCGAAGAAAGAATCCTCGAAACGGAGCCAGTGTTATCTAGTTTTGCCTCGAGCAGATTTTAATGTATTTTGTGCCTTCAGGTTTAGCTTTCTGACCATGTTCTTATTTAGCTTTCTACATAGTCTGTTTTTCTGTTTGATAAAGCAGAAATAGACAAGGAAGCCTCTGTTCCATTTTGATTCCATGACTGTTTATTATTGGCCAACAATTGTACATTGTAATTCATATGGGTAATGATTTTGCTTCGCTACACGGTGTGATTTGTTGCGTTTTAAGTTGACATTCGAAACGATTTCTATTTTAGATTAGATTGAAATTATTACAACACCCGTCTGAATGTTAGACACTGATTAGACCAGAAAAGCTTGCTCACTCTCTTATTCTATGAAGGAATGACATTTTTCTTCTTAGTACTTTTTGACCATTTGTTCTGTAATGAACAAAACCCTTGTGCTATTCAAACTTTGAAGCTTAATTACTAGAGGGATACCCTAAAATAAAGCAACCTTGAAGAAGAAGAGTGACTTTGAAGCTTACTGCATCCTGGTCAAGAAGTAGGAAGAGAAAGCATCAAAAGTATGTTCAAGCAAAGGGACGTGAACATCGATCGCCTGGCTATCTGTGGGGTTCTGCAGAAAGTAAGCGACCTCAAGGATTGGTGGCTTCAATGGAGATGCATAGGCAGCTTCTCCATGTAAGAACTGAATCTTATGGAATGGCATTCTGGTCCAATCTGATACAACAGTGAGCTCCTTGAGAGGAGGAAGTGAAGCCTGAGGTCCTTCAAGGCCTTGTTGGTATGCATTGATGTAATCATTGTCGACTCGAGACTTGGCGTTTCGAATCATTTCAATTATTGTTTTGTAGCTTTCTTCGTCCAATTGTTTTGCAGTTAAGGCTACCGAAGCTAGCACAAAGGCGTTGCCGCTGAAACCTTTAGGGAGAGGGGGCATGAGTTTGTTCCTGGCGTCCACTGCAAATTGCAAGCATACCATCTTTTCTTTGCTCACAGATAGAGCCTTGGTCCTTGCCTATAAACACAAGACAATATCTTTCAAACATTTTTAGTAGGTTCTTCCAAATATAGCAAAATAATATTTACAAATATCGTAAATCGTCATTGTTTATTGTTTATTGATAGACAGTAATAAATGATAACATTTTCATATTTAAAAATATTTTCAACGGTTGTCATTTTAAACGATTATCATAATGTAAAGAATTAAAACAACATATTATACGAAAATTTTTTGGAAAAGAAAATATTTTTCTAAGTGTTTAACTAAATAGTAAATATAGGTATTAACAATGATATGAAAATATTGAGGGGAAAAATCACATTTTGTAAAAAATGTCTTAATTTTATCAAATCTTTAACCTAATTAATACATTCTCAAATTATTTGAAAATTAGTAATAAATCATTGGTCAATCTACAAAATAACTGAAGTTCAATCATAAATTGCCAAATTCATTATAACAAAAGGAAGTAAACATTTCGACTCGCAAGCTTCCTGATACGTCACTTAACTGATTTTGTTCGAATCTTCGTATCATTAGTAAAAGTCTATTTTAACGTAAAAAATAAAATTGAAAAGGTTAGTAATTTAATTAAGCATATACCTTCCATAGATGAGCAGCAATAAGATCAAATGAAGAACAAGCAAAGGCAGCACCATTAATTTCCCCCAAAGCATTCATCTTCAACCTCTCAATCATCTCTTTACTCACTCTAAATGTTCTACGAACATATTCTTTTGTCCCTACTTCCCCATCATTCCCCATTGCACTTTGCATTATCAACTTATACAAATGATCGATCGCCACTGCCATCGTCCTCGAGCACGGATTCGCAAGGGTACCCGTCAAAAGCCTCCCTCTCTCATGAATTGGAGTGATTGTTTGCATCTTATTCCTGTCCTTGAAAATGGCAGAGTTTGTTGCCCATGCACTTAGAAAGTCATATGCAGCTGGTCCATCAAATAATGAATGGCTTATTCCTGTTCCTATTGCATATCCTCCACATCCAAATCTTGTCACCTACTTAATTTTAATCACAAAAAATAACATCACTTGATCTTGTGCTCGTTTTCGATTATAAGTTCAGTCCCTAAGCTTATTCACGATCGTGTAATTTGTTTAATCTCGACAATTTGACAGATTATTTTGTAACCAACCTCGCGTTTCGTAACTATTTTATTTGGTTTCTTAAAATCAAGCTCTTAATTAATGGAGGTTGAAGATGGAACAAAAATAAAATGAACTTTACAGAGTGTGTGAGAATGTATTTGGATTGTGTAATCCAAAGCTAATTGTCTTCTTTGCCCATTAAAGACTCAACATAAGCGCTGTCTTAAACCAAACACCTTTTTAATTTCTTCATCTTTTTGTTTCTTTGTCCCATGCAATAAAATCCCCTTTAAAATTAAATTAAATAAAATAAAAATCTTTTCTTTCTTCTCTTTTTTGAAACTAACCAAATTCTTCCACAACCCTTCTTTTAAATCTTAAATAAAGTAAAAATTATTGTCGACCACGAGACTGCTGAAATATTTACATAATATAACAAAAGAATTTTAAATTTTAACAATTATGTAGATACTGATAGACTTCTATTAGTAGTATTAGTCTGTCAGTGATAGAATCAGAAAAGTTTCTATATTTTGTGAATATTTTGGTCAAATTTTCTATATTTAAAAATGCTTAAAGAAATCATATGTTTATTATTATGAAACTAAGCACATATTGTTGTTGAACAATAATAATAACCATATATATACATATCAGCTAAAATATTGACAACAATGATCACACAAAGATTTTGTTTGATTATTGTTTGATTCATTTGACCTTTAAATTTCTTACCAAAAAAAATAAAAAGAAAAACTTTTGTTTTTTTTGTTTTTCAATAAAAAGAGAGCCTCTCACCTGAGCCACAACCAAAGGGAATTCAGAAAAATTGCCATTCAAAACAGGTTTATGAACCAACTTCTCAAAGAAGTCATTATAATTAGAGAGATCTCCAAGTTCAGAAATCTTCACATTTGTGATTGCTTGAACTAGAGTTGCACCGCGGTTATCGCACCGGAGATTCAGCTTGCCATCGATAGGGTTTTGGTCCAACCGACCGGCTGCCGGGGACCAAATTGACAAGGTTTCTTCTAAACCTATCTTCAATTTGTTGAACACTAAATCAAGTGATGAGTTTGTTGGAATAGAAGAAGGGTTATAGAAGAAAATAAGGTACATATGTAATGGACACTGCCTATCTAGATTTGATAGCTCCAAACATTTTGGAGGGTTTAGGGTTTTTGGACAGACAATGAGAGATTTTGTAATAGAAACTTGGGGATGGGATTCATGGGGATTTGCCATTATTGTTGTTTTTTGGGATTTTTTTGTGTGTGGAGAAGAGGAGGAGTTTGAAGGGTAAATATAAGGACTTTGGGTTTGGAGATTATAATTTATTCCTAGCTAGGGTTCATATCTAACTTGTAATTTATTTATTTATTTTTTAAATTATTTTCATTAATTTAGGTCCTACATTATGTTTGGTAATTAACAATTATAAATTCTTTTTTTTTTCTTTTTGTTTTCTTTTTCTTAATTAATGCTATCTATATACATCTATTTCAATTTTGTAAGAATAAATGTAAAAGTAGGGTTTGGGTATGTCAATTACTATGAATTCTAGGGTTTTTGTATTTGGGTAAGATTAGCAAATTTGTAGTATGGACATAAGCAAATTTATTGGTCAATTATGGGGTAGGTTATAAACTCTCGAACATGCTGATTAAATTATATTATTATTTAACTCGTTAGACAAACACGAGAACGAGAAGTTTGAATCTTTGATCTTGAAAAATTTGGGTTAATAACGTACTTTAATAATATATAGATTATTGATGGCTTAAAATTTGCATTTGAATCATATAATTCTATCATTTTTTTAAACATATATTTGTCTCATGGGAATAATCGAAGTACAATAGGTTTAAATTATCTATTTGTAGTACAAAATTCTCCAAAATTAAGAGAAATTATTTTAAATGATTTTTTTTAAATATAATATAACAAAATATCACAATCTATAATAAACCACGATAGACTGCTATTTGTGTCTACTATGATACCAAATAGACACAAATAGTAGTTTATCGTGATTCATTATAGATAGATTGTGATATTTTGCTATATTTTAAACATATATTTTAGTTTATTTTGTTATATTTGAAATTAACTTTCAAAATTAATTAATTTTTTTTCTATATATATAAAATAATAATGTTAAACTTATTACTCTTTTGGTGACAAATTAATAATTTATAAAAACAACATAGTTTCATCCACAATAATGCAAATCCTCACATTTCACTATATATACCATTTGGACCTTTGATTATACGAGATGTAACATCCTTGTTGAGATGACACATAATACAAACTTAGAGATATATAAACTATAAAAGTTACCGAAAAACTTTGACGATATATACTAATTACTTTTCATAAAAGATCGATGATTCAATCTATTCTATCTCATATAATCAAGCCATCTAAGCCAAAAGAAAACCCCTCTTATAGTTTGTCTAAAATTTAAAATTATATATAAAAACTTAAAAATTTTATTTCTTGGTCCGCTTTTATACTATATACACATCAAACTAATTAATCGACTACTCCTATGTTACTAATGTTAATAATAGATCACGGTACATACATATATTGTAACTAAAAATTTATGAAATTTGATTGAAATGGAGTTGAAACTATAGGTAAATGGTCTTTAATTGTTTCATATTTTGTTCCTAAAAACATTATTATTGTGGCATAAAATGAATAATTAATTAAAGGCATTTACAATGGGCAGAGAATAAGCTAAATTCACAGTCAAGAAACCACCTAACTAGGGTTCATGTTTTAATTAATTTTAGGTCAATTAGCTTCTTAAATAAGTAATTATATATATGTATATGTCACCATATATATAGTTTCAAAATAAATCTACACATATAGAAATGAACTCATTGTATATACACAATGGTCCAAGGGCGATAAACGATCGATAACCCACGATGAAGAACACTTTTTTAAAAAATCTATAAATACTTAAAGTTTGTAATAATTTAGTTGTTCGGTTGCTTTCAATTTTGTAACAATATCGTCTATTCGGTTTAAAAGTTTATCATAATTTTGATCCTTATATTATAGAATTCATTATTAAGAGTGTTCATGAAATTTCTAACATATATAGATAGAAAATAATACATAAGAATAAAAAAAAAATTGTTTCAAATTATGTTATGATATATAATTAAATTGATCTTTACTCATAAGCTTAAACTTTTGGGTCAATCGTTGATTTAAGATGGTATCGAGCAGGTTGGTTCAAGAGGTTCTGTGTGAATTTAAACTCATGATTTGTGTGTTATGATATGTAATTAAACTTACCTTCACACATAATCTTAAACTTTTAGGCCAATAAATGATTTAAGAAACTACAACAAAATCGTCGCAACATAACCAACATAAACGTAACTCAACTAGCATAACGTGTGAAATCTATCACTTACATATTGTCAAAGAAAAGGAAAAACTCTCTTTTCTAAACAAGATATTTGAGGGAGAGGAAGGGTAAGTCAGTAGACGTACTGAAACATCTCAACTAAGTTGATACATTATTAACATCCTTGTCACGGTGCTAATTAAGTTTAGAGACCTAAATGATGACGTGGACAAAAGTCAAAAGTATATATATATATATTAATTAAGATGTATGTTGGAAAAACAGGTTGGGTTGTGAAATAATTAAATAATGAATAAAAAATAAAATGTTGTGTGTTGTGGAAAAAGCAAAGTTGCAAGCGTGGAATTGAAGCACAGTGATTTTTGTCTCTTTGATGTCTTCAACTTTCCCAACACTTACCCTTATATTCTGCCCTTTCTCTTCACTTTTTTTTTTCTTTTTTTCTTTTTTTCTTTTTTTTTTTTTAAATTTCCTTTTTCCTTTCTAATTAATTCCTCCACCTAATTTAATTTTAAATAAATAAATAAATAAATAAAAACAAGAATCTCTCTTTTCCCACACCTCTTACACTTTCTTCTTCTTAATTTTTCCCATTCTTTTTGGCCAAGATTCCACCACCTTCCACTTGCTAAATTCTAATCTTAATACCTACCTACCATACAATAATATTCATACATATATTTATAATAAAGACTAGCTACCTATTTGGAGCCATGCATGCAAATTAATGGATTTACACCTTACCTTCAATTCATATGGTTAATCAAAGATTGATTTGTTTGTTTTGGTTTAAATTAAAACACATCAACTTTATAGTTCATTCTTTTTTCGAAAGAATACTAGAAATGAAGAGGTTAGTAGGCACATTCACACGTCTTAATTAAGTTGACATTCTTATAACGCTCTCATCAAACTTCGATCCAAAAAGATTTCATTGATTTAGTACTTCCTCATTTCAAAATGGAGATAATTCATTAAAATTCTCGAGAAAAGACATAAAATTAATGGTTTATTAGTTGAATTTACATTTTTACATACACCCACTTGATATAATGAAGATAATTCATTAATATTCTCAAAAAGACAAGAACTTTATATTATGGTATTATCAATTGAATCCTTGTCTGTCTGGTCTTGTCTGCTCAAAGAATTAACCAAAAACAACTATTTTTTTGTCTTTCATATAATTATTAGTTGATTAATTAATAATAAGCCAAACCAACCACCCAAGTTTTTTTTTTATTATTATTTGAATGGTGGGAAGAGCTTTAGAAAAGATAATATACACATCTTTATTTATTTATTTATAATTTAATTTTTTGGGTTTGGCAATTGTGTAGAGGAGTAAGTGGAAGAGAAAGGGGGGTTGCCACCATTATTATAGGCTAATTGTTAAAGCCCTTAATGCATTAAAAAAATGAATGGCTACCTCTACACATTGTCTTTAATGAAGAATATGTTGAAATAACTTTGGTGGTGACCTAAGAAATCTTTGTCTTTTTAATTAAAAATAAGTGAAATTTGTGAAAATGAGGGTGGATAAGGGTAGTAGTAGTAGTAGTGGTCAATAATTGAAACCAACACAAGTTTAAATTTATAGATTTACAAGACTCTAAGATGTATTGTGAAGATGCATTAATAATTGAGTTATAGTTTTTGTCACTTTATAATTTTAATTTTGTTATTTTATTTAGATTGAATACTTCTCTATTTCACAATATTATTTTAAGTTAAAAAGTAATATCTACGTCTTTTGAAGTTTAAATCATTTGTCTCTAAGTTTTGACAATTCAAACATATTAACTAGTTAAGGTGGTATATCATCCATGAAAATGTTATGAAACGGGGATGAACGAAGAAGAAGAATGTTAGAAAGTGGTGGCGGGAGTCGGGAGGCGTGGAGGAATCGAGCGAGTTAAAATATTACAAAGATGAAACAAAATGACGACACTAAGGACATTTTAAACGTTTAACCTATTTCTCAGAATGTATGAACTAAAAGTTGCATGCATTTTGAAATTTCATCAAACCATTACTAGATAGTTGGAGGGTGTTTGGGCTCGGTACAAATTATCTCAGTTTGGATACAATCATCGGTTTATGAGATACATATTAGTGTAATCTGAACAGAAATAGTAAACATTGTATCAGAGATGAGGATGAATAGGAAATAATAAACACAAAAGTAGAAAAAGGTTTAAATAGTTAGAAACACCAACTATATATTATAATTTGAAGTGTCGTACATACCTCGAAGCTAAACAAAATGATAAAGAAGGGATAGCATAGAACCTTGAAATCTTACTCTTATATATATGTATATATGTTGTAATTCAGTAATGGCTAGTTTATATATATATATGAAAACCGTCTTACAGGTGACCACCTCTCCTCTACCCATAAGATGAATCAAGTGAAACTTCTATTCATTTCAAAACCTCAGAAGTTGAAGAGTGCATAAAAATTACCTAAAATGGTAGAAATGGTTTCAAACACAGATCTAACATAGCCAAATGGGAGTCCGTATTATTAATTATAATCAACACTTTACTTTCCTTTCATATTGTTACAATTCTTACATGGGGGGNNNGAATCAAAACACAAACTAATGGTGAATTGCTTGTTGTATTTCCCTAATCATCTAACACAATCACCCCTGCCTTAGGACCTTCAATGCTATGTTCTTCTGCGGCACCAACCTCCTTGCTCCCTTCGACTTCCATTTTATCGACACTACTTCTCTCCGGTAGTCTTGCGGATTCTGGCTGATTGGGATTTGGATCTTCAGAGGCTGGAACATGACTAGCAGATGGTTCAGGCTTTTCAGTAATCAGATCAAGGTCTATCTGCATTGACTTGTTGCTTTCTTTTTGAGGTTCGGGTTCTGTTGAGGGATCTATCTCCATGTTTGTGACAACATCAGCCTTCTCACTGTCTGGATTTGGATTTGTGAGTGATGATTTAAGGCCAACATCGGTGCTCGGTGATTCGACAACTGCAGGTTGCCGAACGGAATTTGATGTCGGTTGTTCTTTAGTGGGGTTTGGCTGCGGAGACAGAATTCGGTCCACGTCTTCGATAATTTTCTCCAGAGGGAGAAGGTTATTTTTCAGGTCAGAAGCTGCATGGTGGCTCCCAGTAGGCGCATGCACCAGCTCTCTACAATTTTCATCCACAACCTTGCACATCTGCTTAAGGAAATGGATTGCAAATGAAAAACTCGAAAACGGACTTTGTGAACACTCATCGAAAAACACCGTTAACTGTTTAATGAACAAAAGGGATTACCTCATTGTAAAGCCGGCTTAATTCCAATCTATCAGGATTATCGTCACAAGCAGCAGAAGTTTCCCTTGAAGCTGCACAGGCAAAATACAGTTCATCATTAGTCTTTTACCAAGAATCTTGGATTTTCTTTTAAGTGTGTTCAAAATATGGTATGTGACAAAAGTCCGATTCATTAATAAGTCCGTATTCACCAATGATTCCTTCGACCATTGTCATTTCCACCCTGAAGTCTTGATAAATATGCATATGGTTATTAAGCAAGCATATGAATGCAATTCATGTTTTTTAGAAAGGGATATAAAACGTTTCAGTAAGAAAATGAAAAGAGAACAATGCTTTGTGATTGAATGCTATTCTTAAGAAACAAATTACTTGAGAAAAGAGGCTTACAAATTGGATCCACTTGAGGTAACTGATCTGCCTTTTGAGTATCAGTCTCCACAGCACTAGCACCTGGCAAATTTGAAACCTTGGACTCATTCTCAATATCTTCACTTGTAATGTCATTTGCTTTTGCGTCACCCTGGGAGTAGGGAGCGTAAAGAAAAGAAATGAGTCCACAGGAAATTGAAGCTTGCTTCACTAGAAAGCAACACAAAAGTACCAAATTTTGTAGAATATATGTCTACTAAATTAACCACTTCGATTTATATCTATCACAACAATATAAATAGAACTTGACAATCTTGTTATGGCAACAAAAAAATGAATTTGATAAAATGACGTTCAGAAGCCAACAATAAAATTAAATTAAATTAAATCTAGATGAGAGTGGCAATCTAGCATGATGCAGACCAAGCTACAAAAACTCCAACAAGAACCCCTTCTGTTTGGAAGTTTCTAAGACATACCACTGACTGGTATCTTTATCCTTTTGTAATGAGTCAATTTAGTAACCTGAGTCCACGACTTAAACTAGAATCGTCTCGTCCCCTTTCTAGTTCCTTTAATAATATGTTCAAGTAAAGCAAAGTATCGAAGCAGGCATAAGAGACTACAGTGGCATTCATTTGGCTACACTGCCTTGGAGTTTGGAACTTACAAAATATTCTTTCTGGTACTCTGCGTTCAGCCCTTTTTCCAAGAGAAGCACCCTTTTCTTGACGAACTCAACCTGCCGTCGCTGCATATCCCTAAAATGATAATATATAGATGAATCTTGATACAACTGAGATTGGTTAGCAGTATCAGTTCCTCCTCCCTGCACATCAGATGAAGCATCGTTTCCACCACCATTTTCCTTTTCCCTAGACTCACTAGCTGGTTCAGAGTTTGGTGTGTTTCCACCATTCTGAACTAGAGAACCAGTTTGTCCAGGAGCAGGTAGGTTTATGACGGGAAGATTCAATTCCAGACAAATCACCTCTTGAATCTTGAGGTCCTTGTCATCAATAATCGCTTGCCATCTACCGTAGCCATGCCTAAAGATTTGAAAATGTGAAGATTAGTGCTGGAAGATCAAAGCCTTAAGAAGCTCATGAATAGATATCTGCCCATCAAATAGATCACCTAATAATATTAGTCACTACTTGATATACAAGAGCAACAGGGACCTATCAGCATCTTCATCTATGACTAACATGCACAGATGTCAAACTTATATTTACCTATTTCATCATCCCTATGCTAGACAAGAAGATTTAGCATTCCTAGAATTGAATCTATCAGACATTTATGACAACCCTTGTATGTATGGATAGATAACTCTCATTCACAGCGGTACAATATACAGTAAGGAGAAAGCTTGGGAAAAACCATACTTCAGAACAGCAAGCAGCAACAATCTATCGTGTTCTTCCTTCCAGTGTTTTCCACCTTTTAGTCCTTGGTAACGAGATAAAATGTCATCTGTGAATAGTGGAGCACCCGGATTTTCTGGGACAAATTTCGCCTATAATTCCACCAAAAAGAACAAGAAATGATCTCAGCACAAAAATAAAATGTGAAAAGATTACTACAAAATCAAAATAAAGGAACACTCAATGTAACAAAAATAATCATCTAACATGAGGAGTTACTCAAGCCCCTAGCCTTTAGGTTGTTTTGTCTGTGTGGATAAATTTCCTCATTTCTTACCTTTTTAAAAATAAAAAATAAAAAATACTAACATATGTCTCTAGTCCTGAAATAAAAATTTCAAGAAAGTTGAAACCCCCATAATAATACGAGAACCTCCCCAATTTGTGTTGACTACAGAGAATCTATAATTCATGTACTCCGTATCAAAGCCATGGAACTTAACTGTTTTTCCATCTCCCACCAATTTTTTTTCCCTTCCAAATTAAAACGTTAATCTTTTCCAGCCAAATAATCCTCCAGGGTCCAGAGTGTTGATTTTATAGGGTTTAATCTATCGTTCCTAAGTCACAGTTACAGGCCACAGAAAAATGAAAGCCCCAAAATAGTCCACGATTTGTAGAATAGAACTCCCAATCTTCAAGCTAAAAGATGAGGAATTACACCAATATAACAGGAGAATAAACATAGTTACAGCTTACTTTATCCCTGATCAAGAGTAAAACTGCAATTCTGATTAGCACATCTTGTATTCTGAGTCCTTCTTTAGGAACGCCATCTAAACGTAACATCAAGAATATACAGATATTAGTATCCCACAAAGAATTAAAAGGAAGAAACAGCAGTACAAAAATGAAGCATCAAGGATGCAATAGATTTGAAGCTTGGGCATGTTAAAGCTTCATTTTCGGTCAGCATTACTGTTGGGAATCCAAATATCACACCTTTTGTTCTTTTGAATAATACCAAGGGTGCTTTCATATTAAACCTACTGTACATCTCAAACGCTATTTAAGTTCTGATTTCCCATCTTTTATTTTGTGCAAAGCTTCTCTGGTAATTGTCTTGAGGGAGGGGGTGGTTTTCTGCTGAATTAGTTGGGTAACCTTTCTGTAAACCTTCTACTATCTTGGTGAAACTTTAGTTTCTTACACAAAACAGATGCAGCGTTAAGGATACAATACCTGAAAAGTTGGGGGAATCAGTGATATCTTCAGCAATGTGAGATAAGAAAAGAGTCCCGTATCTGAACAAAAAGCAGTGGTTGCAAATCAACGCATCAAACATCCACAAAAGGGATACTTTTTCATGAAGTAAAGATGAAATTGATGTAAAGAAATTTCAGCACCTCTGGAAAAGATAACGAACATCCAATAGATGTTTGGTAACTTAAATTCTTGCTCCCAATATGAACGATCACTCAATTAGTAGATATAAATAAAATTAACGTAGGAACACCCACAAATTTTACAAACATATTATTGGTTTCATATTGAAAAAATAAAATGAAATAAAAAAAAAAGGTACTTGCACACCTCCTATTCCGTTGTTTTTCTTTTCCATTGGTTCTCTCCTAAAGTAAAACCCTAAATCTCATCCATAAGGGCAACCTATTCTTTTAGAGCATTTGTTCTATTTAGCAATATGAATTTACAAAATCATTTGCAGCAAAAGAAATGTAAAACTTAATACTATCCGATGATAGGTAAAAGTTAGGCCTACACCAGAGAGAGAGAGAGAGAGAGTATATGGTGTTGTAATTCCTATTTATCCACATTTCAACCTTTTCTTAGGAGAGAAAACATCAAATCCAAAAAAAAAAAAAAAAAAAAAAAAAACCTCAACATGGTAATAATTCAATACCAATGGTGCCTTTCATAAAGTATAATCCATATCACTTACTCCTTTATTTCTTCATAAGTCTTCTGCTTCATCCGAGAAGTGAACTCCTTCCAGTCAAAATCCCCAACCCCAAACCTGTATTAAGTAAATCAAACCTTAACAGAATAGCAAACACCGAAAAAACGAACATTGGTACAGCCTCTCTTACAGACACAAGAATGTTGGCAAGGGACAAACACTCACAGGTTAAAGATAAAAAACGAAGCAGAGACAGCAAAAATAAAAAATAAACTAAAAAAGAGCAAAATGTTGGCATGAACCTCATTAAAATTTGCACAAATGCAGCCCTTTGATTTTGGTTGAAACCAAGAACTCTAAATGATCTTCCTTCCCCTTCCATTAAGGGAAGTGGCTCAGTGCTATCCACTGGAAGTCAAACCATGATGAGTCAGAGAACAATAAGAACATAGATTATTGTGCAATCAGAGTAAAAGGGTGCAAATAGAAAAATATACCACGGGATTTCCTCCGATACGGCTTTTTCACAGAAGGAACACCAGAAGAATTTGCTTCACCGTCAGTCAAATCAGCTTCATAATTATCATCCTCACCCTCGGAGCTTACATCTTCGAGTCCAGCTAGGTCATCTTCTTCAACAGATACCATCTAACAGATTTCCAAGTTCAAATCCCCCAAACTTCAATAAGTAAGAACTCAAACACTATTTGCAACAAACTGACTAGCATATAAATTTCAACGAAATTAAATGGAACGTGATAGTTTTTTTTTATGTTTTCACGAAAACACTTATAGATTTATAAGAAGTGGTGAGATGGACTGAATAGTAATTCCAAGTGAAGAGGAAAGAGTTCAATGTAAGAGTTCTCTTTTAAAGGTTTTTTTTTTTTTTTTACTGGAAGAGCCTAAGAAAAAAAAATTATAGATATCATGAGAGCTCCAGAACTGGTCAATAGAATAACATAATTTAGAAAATCATTGGAATTACATGGCCACAAAGGAAAATTAATGGTATATACGCTCAAGTCCTTATCTAACCCGTAACTTTTCTCCTCAATGGTTTTCTAAGTTAAAGCTTCCCAACTACCAAACGTAATTTTAATATCTACCAGTTGATCACCAACAAACCTTTTACAGGTGATGTTTCCCTCCATTTTTAGTATATCAAATGCTAAAGTTGATTGAGGTCCACCATCCATCAGTTGTGGAACCCCAATAGTCAAAGTTGGGACTTAAAGTGACAGAGAGTTGGAAGAATGGGTATCCTTATTTCTATTTTGGAGCTCTCTAATGTCCAAGATCAATTGGTGTGGAGTATAGAAATAGGTGGAAAATCTACAGTGAAGTCAGCCTATTTGGAGTTACTATAGAAGAGAAGACTCTAGAATAAATTAAGTTACTCAGCCATTTGGGAGATACCAAAAAGGTGAAATTCTTTTTGTTGACCACATCTCACTAAGTAGATTTACTCATGAAAAGGTCCAAACGAGATATCATCTCCATTTCCCAGAATATGTACATTTTTTGCTAGAATGAAGAGACACTTGAACCTTATTCCTCACTGCAATTTACCAGAAGGGTTTGGATCATCTAGATAGCCTGTTTAGTTTGAATTGGTACATGCCTCGGTCTACAAAGAAGTGGACGGTGGATTCTCTAAATGGAGGAGCTTTAGTGATAAAGCTAAGATGCTACGGAGAAATGTTTCGATGGCTATTTTGTGGTTACTTCGGAAGGAAATAAAACCTAGAATTTTTTCAGATAAATATGTTTCTTTTGATTACTTCTATGACCTTGTACAGTTCCTGGCCTCTAATTGAACAACTACACAACTTTTATAAATCAGTCTAGATTGAAAGGTTTTCTTGTAATCCCTTGTTGGTTAGGGGAGGGGAAACACCATCCCTTTGTCCGTTAGGTTTTCATGCTTAGTTCTTTTTTTTTTTTTTTTTTTTTTTTTTAATGAATTGGTAGTAACCAAGCAGAAAAAAAAGAAAACCAAACACCTTTCAACTGACAGACAACCACAAGGAAACTTGAGAGAGAGAAAATAGTTGCTTTACAACTTTCGTAACGTGGCACTATTCAGAGGAATTGCATCAGTTATGACCATATATCAATGATGACATACTATCACTATTCCGACTGACCTGCTTACGGCTCCTCTTTCCTTTACCCAGAGCGTTAAACTCTTCTATCTTATGCACTTCATATTTATCCTTCAACAACTCTTCCCAATAGGTAGCTCTTTCCACGTTACTGGCAACAGGCTTACTTTCCATGGATGCCCTTTTTGCTGCCTCTTCAGCCTCCACCTCATCAATATATTCAAAATTTGCCACCTGCACCACATAAATTATGTCTGCATCACTCACAAAATGAGAACAAACATATATTGCTCGAGAAAACACAAAAATGAAGCAGACGTTATAAGCACTTGGTATGTAAAAGTAAATCTCATGGAATTTTCAAGTTTTAACAGTGGATTGTCCTCTGATTGTTATAAATGTTTGTTTCGGTAAGCTAAAAAAAGTGTTTTAAGTGAAGAGCGTAGTATATAACCACTTGCGCAAGATAATTAGTGAAATAGTTCCTCTAAAAGCACTTTAACTCTTCTTTTATCTACTTTAAGAATTTTTCAAAATTACTTTTGATTATCAAAAAAAAAAATTAACACACTTTTTTACAGCTGTTTAAAATTTTAACCAAATATGCCAATTTAAAAAGGCACTTTTAGTGCTCTTTTAAATTCCATGCTTCCCCTTCCCCAATTTAAGTTATGGCATGCTTGCTCCATAAATTGCAAATAAGTACTGTAATCTGAAAGGCAGTATAACACAATGACAATAAATCAGTCTAACAATAGTACAGCATGATAACACCCAAAAAAAGGATTAAAATAATAGCAAGTTTATGGCATGTTCGGTAGAGGTAACAGACCAGAAAATACCAAGCAACAATAATGGATAAACAGATAAGTGAACACTTCATAAATTCAGAAAATCATCCTCCCAAGCCTCTTGTCATCTTTTTATAGAGAACATCGTTCAGTAATTGCCCACTCCCATGATCTTTCTGTAGTTCAATTCATCTCCCACTTCTCTGATTGCTTCAGAATGTTTCAATAAGATTTCTAATTGCTTGCCCCCATCCAATATTCCAGGAGTGTGTAAACTGGAACACCATCGGCTAGGGGGAAGACCATAAGGAGGAAATGGAAAAGAGAAGGGAAGAGTAATTGGTAAACCATTGACGATTGTATAGGTGAAACCATAGGGAGACCTTGATATAGAATTAAAAATAACAAAGAATAAACATGCAGCTCAACTGCCAAATCTTTAAGACTGCACAAGAAAATAATTAGTGTAAGTAAAACCTTAAACGCCTTCAAAAATTCATCATCCTCTTCGTCATCAACAGTTGCTTCTTCGTCTCTAATTTGATCACGGTCCAGTAATCTGTGTTAAATGGCAAGTCTAACTGTATAAGATCCGATGGCATGGATATAAATAGTTGTTTAATTAAAGAAGTTAAATGTTACCTGTCTATTGCAGCATCATCATAATGAATTTGACGAGATTTTCCTGCCTCATCATTCTCGTCAGCAAATAATTCCTTTGAGCCATACCTTATAATATCATCTAGCTCTTCCTGAATTGAGAAGAGATGGACAAAATGTTCAGTCAAATACTCATGGAGATCGCATAGAACTTCAAAATTCCCTATGCAACTTCATTAACATCTTGACCTTTGGCCACAACAAAAACAGAAAATATTTCCCAAACGCGCTGAAAACCTAGCAACAAAACTGAATTATGCATTCATGTACATACAACAGTCAATGGAAGATAAATCTCATATTTTCTTTTTTGGGTGCTCTAGTGTGACCAGATGCTTCCCAAAAGAACGGAAAATAAGTTGTCTAACAGCTTCTTTGTGGCCAAAATTAAAGAGATATGTCCTTCAGGGAATACCTCTTATGATACGAGTAGAGAATTTTAGATTTAAGTGAAGGTAACATTTTGAGAATGTTGAGAAGTTAGAGCCAAATTTTAGCTTCTGTATGACATATACTATCAAAACAAATTTGTAGTTACAGCAAATTTTTTAACCTTTCAACTTTTTTTTTTTTTAGATAAGAGACAGAGGTATATATTCAAGAAAAGCCCCAAAAAGGGCAAACCAGAACAACCTAAGGGCAACGGCCAAGGTGGCCCTCCCCAAGAGGAGCTAACACAAAAACACCTTCCAATTGTTGAAAGTCATTGAAAGACTATAACTACAAAACTCTGTATAATTTGTACACCACCAGGACGCAGTGTGTTTTACACAATCCAAAAATAATCAAAAGAATTAGACCTATCCTCAAAATTCTATTGTTTCTTTCTTTCCATATACCCCAAAGAAGAGACCTAAAAGCACACCCCCAGATGATATTACCCTTGGTACCAAAACCTTTAATTTCTAGACCTTCAAGAAGCCAATCATCAATCTTTGCAGGCAGACAAGTATTGACAGAGAATAAATTGAACAAACCTTTCAACTTAGAACCCTTTTCTGTAATCTCCTATTCTAGTAAATATTCTCTCCTACAATTGCTATGTAAATCCTTTTTTACCTACTGTAAATTAAACTTTGGGAAAAAGTCCACATACAAATATATTATCGGTCATTGAGATTCAAGTTCACCTTTTAATAGCAAAGCACCTTGTATCAATTCAACATGGGTTGTAATCCTACACCAAAGAACTACACACATAGATAATTTCTATACCTGATTAATGTTTTGAGCCTTCAGCCTTCCAACAACCAAATGCTCTAAGACCATCTTCTTCTTTGTCATTTGCATCATCCTTTCTTCAATGGTCCCTCGAGTTACAAGCCTATAAATCATTACCTGCGACATCAAACAAAGCAACTGAGTAAAAACAGAAAGCAGCTGCTGTAAGTCACAACATTCCAAAAGAGATTATTCAAGACCTTGTTAGTTTGCCCAAGCCGATGTGCCCTAGCCATAGCCTGTAGATCAGCATGGGGATTCCAATCACTACAGATGGACATTAGTAGAATGATATCAATTAATAAAATTGATGGAATGGAAAACTGTAAGCTGGTTGAGTGACAACTAATCAAAAACCTAGCAAAAATGAAAAAGTTTTTCGCCCTTCAGTAATAATCATACAAATTTTCATGAAAATCATCCTTATAATTAGCTTGAAATCATCATCTATCAAGAAGCACGATCTAGAAATATTGAACCCGAGACATTTCTTATTAGTGTTCCAAGCTACTGATACGGTGATACTGATTAGTGTTTAGGGTTGCAAGCCAAGCATCTCACTTCTTAAGCATTCACCTTTGGTGAGAAGTGAAGACAACTATTATTCTATTGAAATTCTATAATAATATCATAGCAAACACATTTTCCAGAAAAGATAAAAATGAACGGTAAAATATAAAATGAGAATACTATCACACCTGTCATATATGATAACTGTGTCAGCAGTCGCAAGATTTATTCCCAGACCACCAGCTCTAGTAGAAAGCAGAAAACAAAATCTAGAGGAATTCTTGGCATTAAACCGATCTATTCGAATTTGTCTTTCAGCTCCACAAACCTTGCCATCAATCCTTTCATACTGCCATTTCTGACCCAGAAAAAGAATTAAAAGAATCAGACTTCAACTCAAAAGCATAAAAGTTTCTGCCTTTTTCTTCAATAAGAACAGGTACTGTTTTTTTATAAGATAACGTTTGTGATCTTGATTAAAGATGTACCATACCTTGTAACTGCAATAATCTTCCAGCAAGTCCAACATGTGTTGAAACTGTGTGTATATGAGAACTCTATGACCTTGTTCTTTAAGTCTCACCATCATCTTATCCAACAAATGCAGCTTCCCGGAAGTTTCCAAAAGCTGTCTGTCAAGTTACATACAGCCAATAGGAATTCAAATTCCATAAATAACTAGCACTTGTTTTAACTCTAAGCTTGTTGATTGTTAGCATACCACAATGTTCTATATATATAAGTAAGCCATATAAAATCTTTCAGGAAACAAAAGATGAAGCGTTAAGAACTTAAGATAGAGAAAAACATAGAGAAACTGTAACTTTCTACTTGTCGATCTGACTATTTAACATAAAAAGCTGAAGATCAGGGTAGAAAATTACTTATACGCTTCTTCAGGATCTTCTATATCTGGCTCAACTCCTTCTAACATGTAGGCATGACAACAGAGCTTTCGCAATTCCATAACAACGTTGATAAGAGAAATCTGATAGAAAAGTTCTAAACTTCAACAATCTTGTAAGGATAAAACAGAAAAAAGAATATTAGAGACAGCAAACTTGTAATGTTACCTGTGCACCACCACGGCGAGTTAATAGTTGGTAGTTACGGGTTAAAATGGCTTTGTAATATTCTTTCTGCTTACTACTTAGTTCAACACGCAAAATTAGTTCTTTTTTAGGGGGCAGGTCCTTCATGACATCTTTCTTGACCCCTGCAAGAAATTAAGATTGGCAAAAACAAAATTAAAGATCGGCAAAAACACTTCTAACTCGAAATGATTTAAAACTAAAGAAGATAAAAACAGAGTGCTGTGAAACTAATGACGCAAGAAAACTAAACTGCAAGAAAAGTTGCCGTAAGTGTCTAAACCAACTCGGATGCTCCTCAACTACTCTTTCAAGACTATTGAGTATTTTATCACCCTATTACATTTTGATGCCAACGTTAACATTTGCATTGAATTACACCTATCAATTATCTTTTAAAATTATCGTCCTAGAATATTTCAAAATGAAACCAAAAAGTAAAGAAGGGCTATATTTCAAAATGAAATCAACAAGAAAATGAAGAATTACTTGTATCTAGAAACAGTTACAAGAGAGCAATAAAATAAAGTAACTTTATAAATGCCAAAAGACTCGTTGATAAATAATATGATTACAGTATAGCTGTATATAGTGTTCCATGAATTAAAGCAAAAAAATGAGGCATAAAATGATAAAACCAGAGTATAAAACGAATATATGCAATCCCAACAATCAACAGTCGAGGCAATTTGTCACTAGACAAAATCTAAGAACCTCACTTCTCAGGAGATGAGGAGCTAACATTCTGTGAAGCCTCAAGATTTGCTCCTCTTGATTGATATCTCTGAACTCCTCCTGGAACTCTTCCAGACTTGCAAACTGAAAGCATATAAAATGATCAGATCCTAATAAATGCATTGATCACGTTTGAAAAATTTATAACCAACAGATACATTATATCTGATTTGATTGGAGTGTCCTACTAACCTTCCCCGCATCAAGGAAGTGCATGAGCATGAAGAGTTCATCAAGATTATTCTGAAACGCAAACAAGTAACAATGAGAAAAATGCAGGCATTTACCCTCTTTATAAATTTGGCTCTATGCCTTTACATACGTAAACACTTTGAGAGATTGGACATCAAATGGATGTATGGCTTAGCTCAACGTTATTTTGTTCCTTAAAACGATTGGAGAAACAAATATTAGAATGAAAAGAGAAATAACACCATTTCAAAATATTTTTAAAAAATGTTTACAAAATAGTAGGAAATATAACAAGCAAACTAAACCCAAAAATACTTTAAAATAGATCAAAATAAAAGGGTCATTTTTACAACATGTTGGAAGGCAAGAGGTTCTCTGTGAAGAAGTCAAAGCTTCCGCGGTCGAAACAATTCATTCAACATGTTGAAATGTTCCAAATACCAATGACACTATCGCATTTAGATACATGCATGCATGCATGCATATACATATAATAAAATAAACCTAAGAATTAGAAGAAAAAAAATGGTTATCCACTATAATGAAAAGCCATGATATACAATAGTAATGAGAAGTTCAAACCAAATAAATTACATGACTTAAAGCCAAAACCGCAGACGACCTCTTTAATGCATTAATATAACCTAGAACAAACCTGAAGAGGAGTTCCAGTCAAGAGTACTCGAAGGCTACTTGAAAACTGTTTCAATGAAGAAAATAATTTTGAATCCTTATTCTTAAGCCGGTGGCCTTCATCAACAATCTATATAGAAATCAGCAATGAGGAAAAAAAAAATGGCAAGTCAATTATGATACCTCACACTTAAACATAGTTTGCAATAAACGTACATCATAAACCATTGTAAAGATAAACTAATGGCAGATTCTCACCAGGGATTGCCATTTTATGGGCTTCAGTGTTCCCACATCAAAGTTAATCATCTCATATGAGGTTAGCAGGACATCAAACTTGATTCTATCTTGCTTACTTTCACTAACAATTTGGCCAGATTTCTTTTTCTTCACCTTCTTATGATTCTTTGGAAAGTAAAATTCATATTCCCTTATAACCGTACGGGCTTGGGCAGTGCCCACATACATAACCTGCAGCAAGTGCATATTAACATAATGCAACCCAACAAACATTATGAGGAACTAATAACCAACAGATACATACAACATTCATATGAGGAGCCCAGGTAGCAAATTCACGTTCCCAATTTCGAAGCGTTGAAAGTGGAGCAACAACCAAGTGGGGAGCTAGATTCTCTTCATAAAGGGATGCTAAAAAGGCAATACTCTGTATGGTTTTCCCTGCAACCAATTAGAAAAAGGTTTTCTCGAGTTAAAGGTCAAATGGAACCTCTTCCTACACTCCTTTATATCGGGAGGACCAATAACTCACCAAGCCCCATCTCATCAGCAAGTATCACATGAGTTTGCTTGGACCAAGAATAGCGTAAGAAATTTAACCCTTCAAGCTGATATGGATGTAATGTTCCTTCAATTGGACCAAAAAGTCAACATATCACATGAGGGGAAAGTATAGTATGCAACACTAGAGAGTGTCAAAAAAAATTGTACCTCCAGAAAGAAATTGAGGACTAGAATCATATTGTTGGAATTCTTTTTGTTTTTTCTTTACTTCGCCAATATCACCATGGCTGCTTTTGTTCTTATTCCAAGAATGTTTGCGAGATCTAGACTGAATTTTATGAAACTTATCAATTTCAGGCTGAAAGGCAGAGATGTCTGACTCAAATTCCCAATAACATTCATCATAAGAAAGTTCTTTATATTTCACAAGATATTCTTTTTCTTCATCATTTCCCCTACATTGAAAAGCAGCATTCACATAAATCAGTCTCCGCAGAAGGAGATGGCAAAAATAGTCATTAAGAAAGACACAAGCAAAAGGTCAAAGGATTCAGCAAAATATTGATTTGAATGGAAATGGCAGTCAAAAGATTATAGTAACAAAGGAACCTATGCAAAGAACTCCAAGAAAATAATAAACCTGCAAGCAAGAATCCGGTCCACTGTCGTCCATTCAGGTCGAATAGCAACGTAATCTTCCTCAGCATTGTTGTTCAATGACATTTGCTTATGAAAATTGTTTACTTTAGTCTTCAAGCGAGGATGTGTCTTAAAAGCTTTTATAAAGTCTTTCTCAGGCACCCTGACAATTAAAAATAAAGGGAACAGAATAAAAGATATGACACAAATTCGGGAAGCACATAAGTAGTAGTACTACTAGGAGGTAGATAAATATCTACAAACAACACACAAAACAAAGAAAAAACAAGTAAACAACTCCAGAGGGATTGCTGTAACAAAGCAGAAGTAAGAAAATATCAAATAACTTACCATGTGCAATGTAGATAAGATAAGCCCTTCCACTTTACAAGATATTGTTTCACAAAAACTTGCTTTGAACCAAGCTTTGAAGCATCACTGTCTCCGGCAAGAGTAGGCCGCATTTCACAGTCCAATATTTTGTCAATATCACTTAGAGGGCTAACCTGTGAGATGCAAATAGATGGGAAAATTTTGGCTGACAATACTAGCTACAAAGTCTACACAAAAAGCAAATTAAGGTTCAAGAAAAAGAAATCGTACACATTCAGGGCACCTCCAATTGCTAGGGAGAGGAGCTTTCAAGGGTGGAATAAGACATTTAGGATGGTAATCATATGTACAGGTTTCACAGGAGAGAAGATTCTCACTTTCTCCACAAGCTTGGCATGCATCTTCTTTCTGCCAAAGGATGTGAAAGGACAATAGAAATTACATACACATACAAATAGTAGACTAGAAAATCCTATCAGGAAATATATACATGATAAGAACAGAATAACACCATCACTTCACTTACTAGAGCACTAAATAATACAGAAGAGCATGAGAACCGTTCCAAAACAGAATTCTATTAAATTATGTTTCCACTTGATACTGCCAATCGATGATCGAAACTTTCTGGAATAACCCCAAGATCATTATTTTATACATTTTTTGGATAAGAATAATCATTTTATACATACCAAGATACCAATCACTGTAAGTTCCTTCTCATTCAAACAAAAACCATTATTATCATTAATTAGGTTTTCTGATAAAGTCCTTGGTACGTTAATTAGGGGTAGCTTGAGAGATTATAAGAATGGCCTTAGAATATCTGCGGTTTTTTTTTTTTGTACAGTTATTAAAAGGTTTCCATTCCTTCAATGTAAGTTTGTACCGCCTACACAGAGAATGTAACTCGGTACAGGTCAGCATGCTAGTGAACAAAAAACAATGTGTGTCCGATTTTCATTGGGCTCATACGTACATGAAATGAAAAATGGAAAATAAGAGAGGCCTTCAAAAATTAGTTCGCCAGAATATATATAATAACCAAGTAAAAAAATATCTCTTGCGCTGAGCCAGAAAAGTAAACAGACCTTGTCATCCCTCTCTAATCTTTCAAATATCTCCTGCGCTGAGCCAGGTTTCTTACGCTTATAATCAAACTCCTCATCTGACTCGTCAAGATTGTACACTGGCCTTCGTTCTGATCTAACACGAAGCCTCTCAACCAGGCTACTCATAGTCTGCACCAACAAATCATTATGTTTGTCAGTAAGCAGTAGCACAACACTACTTTGTAGAAATGAAAGAATAAAGGAACAAATCCCTCTTGGCGAGGTTATAACATCTGTGATATTAAGATGGCTTCAATAACAGGATGAAAAGTTGCGGAAGAAAAGTCCTAAACTCAAAATATACAACCGTGATACAATATGGTAAAAGAGTTCTCAATTCTAGGGTTCGCTTAGCATGAACCATGTGAGACGCCTAATAAGGAAGGAACCTTAGAATAATCCGACGTCCAGAGTAACAAAGATGCAAATACATTACCATAAAGATCCAAACAGACATGAACGCCTGGAAGAGCTCTACAGTACACACCACGACAGAATTATATTTCCAACAGGCAACGCGATGAACAGTTCCTCGCATACATACATGTACACGTACCGTTCAACAAGAAAACCCATACATGAAAAGAATGTGTATCTAACAAAACAAAGACTTCCACGTGAGCTGAAAAGAAATGCAGCCAATAATGTTAAATCTCTCAAACGAACGCATGGCCACCAAATGCCACTGCCGTAACGACGATGAATTCTCAAGAAACAAAAAAAAAAACCAAGCATTTCATCACCGCCCAGAAAACCTAACACACCCCAGAACCAAATTCATCAATTTTACACAACCCCATCAACGACATTTACAAAATAGATACAAAAAATCCACCCCCAGCTCATAAAACCAGCTGCGGAAAGAACTAAACGAACTCACTCGTGGTATTAATGCAGCGGGAGAGAAAAAAATAGAGGAATTACCAAAGACCACCGGATCTTAGAGAAGATATATTATCGGAAATCTGCCGGAACCCACAACTGAAGTCAGGAGAGAGACTAAAACCAAAAGAGTAAAACACGGTGTGAAGAGAGAGAACGAAAGGGGCCCTTAATCTCAAAGAGACAGTGGAGTCTCCTGTAGGAAGATTAACAGAAAAAAGCGGTAAACGGGAAGTGAAGAAGGAGAATTTTAGTCAGATCATGGTTGGGCTAATCTAAGTCCATCGTCTCACCTTGATTCTCAACAGAGAAGACGATCTTTAATTCTTACATTACTCATCTGCTTTTTGATAAAGAGAATTTTGAGGAAGAGGGCCAAAAGGTAAGCCCTTAGCCAAGCAAGTGGAGCTATTGACCTTCTCAATTGGGCTTTTGACTATTTTGGGCCTTCCTTATTTAAAAAAAAAAAAAAAAAAATCTTAAAATCTAATATGAGAAGATGTTGAGTCTCTAATTAATTTATCAGGTTTTTTATGCAAACAAATCTTATTAAATTTTAATATAATATTTACCGCATGGCTACGTCCTTATAAGAAGTGTTTTACATGAATATGATATAGAACATGAAAAGTGTTTAACATTAATATGATGTAGAACATGTCGTAGTCAGACAACTCGCATGATCAACATGTAGAAGGAACTCGTGAAGCTACTAGTGAGCCTGACCTACAATGAAATTTAATGCGCACTTGGCCAACCCACATGTAGAAAAACAGGTAGATGAGCAACTAATGGATAAAGTTGCACAAATATTAAAATCAGTATGTGTGATAAGTTTTCAACTTGAGTAATAAGAAACACATTTTTCAAGAACCGTTTGATCTAAATGCAATAGTAATAAAAGCAAAATACAAAGCATGGAAAAGAGGCAAACACTTGCAAAGTTCAAAGTAAGAGGGAGAATCTCATAAGCTTATCAAATAAATGTGATGCAAGTATGATAGTTTTGCATTGTTACTTTGTATAGTTTCGGTTAATTGATTTCATGCAATGTGTTGTGTTCTACAGTTTTCTCTATAATTATATTCGATAAACATATCTTCGTAACATATCATAAACAGACAAGAATATTAAAAATATTTTATTTTATAAAAACAACCGTATTAAAATAAAAAAGACAAAAAAAAAACGATATGGTTATTCAATGAAACCTAAACTTTCAATTGATGCTTATGTATTAGTTTAATTTTAATTTAATTTTTATAGCTTTTATGGTTTATCAAAGTTTTAGTGATCTCATTAAAGTTTAGAAAGTTCTCGTAATTAATAATTTTGTTAGTGTAGAATGTAAAAAAGTTATAGCTTAAGTTAATTAACGTCTATGTACATCGAAAATCAAGAATTCCACGTCATCTTCATCCGTACTTACAAATTAAAATGAATAATAAAAATTGAAAACATGTATTTGTCACGACTTAGTTAAATTCTACTAAACTACATTGAATCAAATTAAAATCTTTTAACACACTATGACCAACTCATCGGGTCAAAGTATTTGAAATAATAGTTAATTTTAGGTTAAAATAACATGTTAGTTTACACTTTTAAAACCTGTTTACTTTAGGATTTAAATGTTTTCGATCAATTTTAAATTTAGTCGTTAGAGATTATTATTTTTTATTAAATTTTGTTAAATAACAATATAACGTGTAGATATATTAATACGTGTATTTATCCGTAAATATTTTTAGAAATTTATCGTTTAAAATAAAATTTCAAATTAAAATTTTATGTCCTCGTCCGTATTATTAACGAGTCCACGTCACATCAGAGCCTAAGACCGGTGAGAAGACTCCATTGAATCCAATAAAAACTAACCACCTCATTGAGAAGACACGTGTAAAGTTCCTATTCGTTCAGACTTAGTATTCTTACGTGTCACCTAAACAACGCCGAAACCCCAAAGGTCACTCTAATTTAATTTCCTTGACTTCACAAATAAAATTTAAAAACAAATTATTTAAATCCCAATTCTTAGTTTTTCACCGATCGAAACCAAAATCGGAATCGCATAATTTCTTCCATTTTTTCGATTGGACGTCGTCGGTTTTGTGGCGAGTTATTCCGATCAACCGTGGCTTCTTCAGGGTCCTCAGGTCTGTCGCGGAGAAAACCTTCGGCTTCTGCTTCTCCTCCGTCCTCAGCGCCGACGAGGATCGTCTACAGGGAGAGAGTTCCGCCGTCGCATTCCGATTTGCCTTTCTGGCAACGAAATTGGTTCATCGCCTTGCTGTTCGTTATGGCCATTGGTTTCTTCGCTCTTGCGCTCTTTCTCTTCCTCGGTCTCGATCTCGACCATGGCTCCCCGTCATCTGCATCTGCTGCGTCCTCCGAGGGCGTTGAGGTTCGAATCCGTTAACATTTTTTATGTGCTTTGTTCGTGTTTGCATCGATTCGTTTACCCTGGATTCTATCTGATTAGAAATCTAGGTCATTAGCTCACTATGCAGATGATTGGTGAAGACATGACGAGATTGAAATGAAATGGGAAATAGTATGATTAACGTGTGAGGAAATCAACAATGTTGATTCGATTTGAACTTAGGAGCGTGGAAGTTGAAAGAAATTCACTTAAGAAGATTGGATTTTCTTTCTGGAGATTCCTTGCTTGGTTTAGAACTGATCAAATGAAATGATTGAGAAAAGATATAATGATAAATGAGTGAGTAAAACAGCAATGTGGATTCGACTTGAACTTACAAGCATGAAACTGAAGGAATCTGCTCAAGCACAGATAGATAATTAGTTGGAAATCGCCTTAACTTTTTTGACACAGTATTCTATTTACCGAAAAATTGTACATGAATCCATCTCTTATGCAGATATTCTTTTGCTTTCCTGTTATTTCATAATCTTACAGCAATTAAACAGAGCTTAATTTGAGTAATTGAATCCTACAACTGAACCATTTTGTTATTGGTGCCTTTGTTGGACAGATTACTTACGGGTCAGTTCTAAAGCTAATGCACGAGAAAACTAAATTCCGTTTGCATTCCCATGACGTGCCCTATGGTTCTGGCAGTGGGCAACAGTCGGTCACTGGGTTTCCAAATGTTGATGATTCCAATAGCTACTGGGTAAATCTCTCTCCTTTGCTTTTCTTTCCAACAAAAAATGTGAACGGTTGAGAATACTACATTGAAAAAATTAAGAAACCTCACAGTCCTTGTATAATAGATGGCTACTCTTCTCATTGCTAATTGATTTGGAGATGGAACTTATGTTATCTAATATTAACCGGCCCCCCACCCCACCCCACCCCACCCCAAGAATGTTAGTGTTGGCTTCTAATCGTAACGAGTTTATCAATGGCAGATTGTAAGACCTCAGCTTGGGACATCTGCAAAACAGGGAGACACGATTAAAAGTGGTACAATTATCAGATTGCAACACATGAGGACAAGGAAATGGCTGCACAGCCACTTGCATGCGTCCCCAATATCGGGAAATCTAGAGGTAATTGAATTATAACATTCATTTTTATCAATTTTTTTACTGGATGATCTCATGACAATATGTTCATTGCATGGCATCCCTTTGTGTTGTTTGCTCGCTGCTTTGATGTTTCTCTCGTATTAAATTTTGTTGGTTGCTTGTGTTGATTTCATGATGACTGAATTCATAAAGAAAGCTCAACACTGCCATAACTTAATGGCATTAACCGGCCATAGTGAGCTTTGGTATTTGATGTTTCTCTCGTATTGGACTTTGCTTGTGTTGATTTCATGATGACTGAATTCATAAAGAAAGCTCAACACTGTCGTAACTTGATGGCATTAACTGGCCAAAGTGAGCTTTGGTATTTGCATAACCTTCGTCCCTGAAGGTCGGAGGTTCGATCCTGTTGTTATTGTATTTGTGTAACCTTTATCATGGGCTAGATTCTGTTGTCATTGTATTTACCGACAAAACCAAGTTCAAGGTCGCCATAATGTTTTACACAACAATTGTATTTCATAATTTAATCTATGGTATGATATTATTGTCATTTGACATCCCTCTTCCTCACTCTTCCCTCGTTTTTATAACCGTATCATTTCTTCTCTTCATAAAACCTCCATTCATGCAATGATTTTCCACTGGAAATTACTACATCACCTTTTCTGTTTTGACTGTTATCTAAATTTCCTTAAACGTTGTGAATTGTGGTTCACTGTTTGACTTGTTTTGGCAATTGGCTTGTTTGATATGCATGCCTCGCTGTATATTTACGGTATTTGAGGATTTTAGGCTGCTATTAGTGGTTACGAGATGTGAGAATTTTGGCCTTTGTAATGATAATGGAATGTGGGTCACAGTAGAAAATCCATAGGCGCAAACATAGTCCAATTGTGGAGGAGAGAGTCATGAGCTCAATTATGTATGATTTATACGTGGGACCTACTCCCTCCTTTTCTTTTCCTTTTTCCTTTTACTAACTTTCCATCATCTACCCTTTTTATTTAGTTACCATGTTTGAGTTAATTGGAAATATTTAAAGGCAATATGGTACGCAATATATTCATTAGGTTTCCTTATAGAACTAATTAAGACCAATAGATATTTTTTTATTTCGATTGCATCAGTTTGTCCTAAAACAATCATAGGAATCTCATTCACTTTGCCATTGAGGTCTATTACAATTGATTCATGAATATAAACTAATTACGAATTGCGACAACTTTGTTTACGAATTACTAAAAGTTAGCCTTGTTCCAAATTCTGGTCATGGTTTCGTACTTTCATGCTGGCGAATTAGTATTATATGTCATATGGTTACATAACATGAGAAATTTGACTTTGAAGTCTAATTATGATTTCTATGTTTGCTGATGGTTCTAGACTCCTTGGTGCAGGTTAGTTGCTTTGGTGGGGATTCCGACTCCGACAGTGGTGATTACTGGAGGTAAGATAATTATTTTCTCTAAAAACAAATTATTATTACACATACACATTATTAGTTCCTCACCTGCAAAATTCGTGTAGGCTTATGATAGAAGGAAGTGGAAAGACATGGAAGCAAGAACAGAGAGTTCGGCTTCAGCATGTCGATACCGGTGGCTATCTACATAGTCATGACAAGAAATACAGCCGTATTGCTGGAGGGCAGCAGGAGGTGAATAACAAATGATTATCACAGTAAATCAGTAAATGTAAACATGGTATGCTACTCATTTGGAAGCAACAATTTGAATCCCGACCATTTTTTTTGCCTTTGCTTGCAGGTGTGCGGAGTCCGGGAGAAGCGTGCTGACAATGTCTGGCTGGCTGCGGAAGGTGTTTATCTTCCTGTTACGGAGACAAAGTAGAACCATTTTGGTAAGGTACCATTTACTTAACTTTCAAAATTAGGTTACTAGTTTTTTGGAAATATTTTGAGATTTTTACCTGCTTTACATGAGGTTGAGCTGATTCCTTAACTTGAGATCGGTCAATGAAGTCGCGACTTTATTTGGATAAAATATCAGGATCTGTTCAATAGGTTGTATAATTGTGTTTTGAGTTCCAAAGAATGGTCGATGGAGTCCATAGATTGTTGCTATTCATTGATAATATGTTACGATTACTTAGGGGGAAATTGAAATTTAATGAAAATGACCTTTCCATTTATAACCTTCTACCGTTTGGACTTCTGTTTCGGCCTCAACGATAGATGGTCCCTTAAACCTTCGATTTTGTTTTTATTTTTCAATTAATTGTGCTTATTTTTTTTTTCTCAATATCTTTATTATCATAGTTTGAATTCTAAGCTAAATTAGAAAATATAAAAAATAACATCAAGTTCTTGCAAATTACTTCATTTTTAAAATCGTTTTGAAATAAATGTTTAAAAGTTTAATTTTAAAAGTCAAATGCTTGTCCAGTATATTGTTTCTTTTTCCCGAAAAAGCTATAATAGAATTATATATTATGTTATTTTTACAACAACTATAGATTACGTTTTTGAGTATTATAGATACATTAATATAATATATTGTATATCATAAAATCTTTTCTTTTTTATTTATTGAAAATTCGGCTTTCATCAAATAAAAGGGAGTGGTTATCAAAAGTATTTTTGTTTGTGTTTTTGAAATTTGCATATGATCATGCACCTCAAGGATGGGCCAAAGTTCAAAATGATAAACGAAAGTTTTGTCATGAGCATAAATTTACCAAAAAAAAAAAGCAAAAGAAAAAGAAGATAAAAGAGTATTGCTAATCAAAATAAACTAGTATTACTAAGGTGTCGTTTAACATTCATTTTTAATTTTTAATTTTTGTTTTATACATTTTAAAACCATACATGTTTTGATAAATGATTTTATTTTCCATTTATGAAAAACTAAATATATTATTTTGAAAGGTTTTTTTTTTTCATTTACAATCTTCATTCCTAATTTTAGAAATAAATTTCTTGTTTAAAAAAACAAAAAATAAATTAGTTATCGAACTTGTTTTTTAAAAAAATTAATTTTCAAAAACAGAAAACATGGGTCATGGTCTGAAGTTTGGAATTGAATTTTTCATTCTAAAAGTGTTGGGATAATGTATGTGGTGCGTATGGAATAAGAGTCTCAAAATTCAATAAAGCAAATATATCTAAACTCAACTTCTCCCTCAACCCTTCCTAACTATCATTTATGCAAATAGTGAAATGTTCATAAAATAAGAATATCCGATAATGCAGTAAAAAGTATATGTATATATACACACACACATAAAAGAATGTGCCGCAAATAATATAAAAGCCTATATAAAAAAAAAAAAAGAATATCCCCATTTTCATTTATGCGAATAGAAGTGTATGAAAGGGTTAGTAGCATAGCATGTTTCTACATTGATTATTAAAGTAGTGAGATGTAAACTTTACACGTCGTGGGGTCCGAAGGTTGTATATTTATCTGTTCATAAACTCCGACCAAAAAATTTGTCAATCCGTTAATCGAAGAATGTTTGTAGGTCAATGTTTTTCCCCAATACTCTCCCTCGTTAAGCTAACTTTGTTTGAAAATTTTCATACAAAACATTTGATGTGACGAAATCAACAAAAGCTTAACTATCATCGCCTTCTATTTACCATATGACACAATCACTCATTGGCAACCATAGCCTCCATCCGTGAGGGAGAGAGTGGAGAAAAAGATCGATCTAGATCTAAAACAATGGAGCATTCTTCGTTCCTCTTTGTTTCTTTTTTAATCATAAGTTTCACAAAGTGCATAATGCTAATGACGGTCAAATATTAACTATAAACTAGACAAATTCGAAAGTTTAGAGAACCTATTGAACACAAAATTGAAAGTTCATGAATCTATTAGATAATTTTAAACGTCCACCATCGAAGAACTAAACTTGAAATTTAACCTTCCAAACGACTAGTTGCAAGCTAATATATAAAATGAATTAAAATAGGTGTCTAATTCTGAAAAGTTCCATTCCTTTTTTTCTTTCTATGCACAAGATAAGACAATCATAAAAGAACTCAACTACCAACCATGATCCTCATTAGTTTACAGGTTAACTTCACAATCAAAAGAATGAGACAAATGGGTTGTTCTTAGCCAAAGATATAACAAGTCCAATCCTAAAAGAACATTTCTTTTAAAATTATCTAAAAAGAAAAAGAAAAAAAATTAAAAGAAAATGGAGTAATATATGTACATGCTTGCAAACATTCAGTAGTAGTTATTGTTGTTGCTCTATGCCTATAGCTTTCTAAAGAGTCATTTTCATATAATTCCCAAACATACTTATTGCCTACACCTTCCAACTGATTGATATTGAAAGTCCCATCTACTTTTGGCTTAAACACCAAAAGCTTGCAATGAGGAAATTACAGCTCATTTCAATAAATATACTCAAATCTTTGAGAAAAGTTGGCAGTGACACTTTATTTTGTGCTGAAGGTCCTATGGTATAGACTATAGAAAGCTAGTCCTAAATTAAGAGACCCAAAAGCTAAAATGGAAAAATAAAGAATGAAGGATTAATTTTAAATAGGATGCAGCAGAATCTATAAAGAGCACTTCATTGCATTAAAAGAAGCACTGTTATGATACTACACTTGCAGTGTACATGTTCTCTTCTCCAGCCCACACAATCATCAACCCAAAAGAAGAAATAGAAATCATGGGTTTAAAGTTTCTAATATGGTCCATATAGTTTAAGCAAATCTCACAAATCATATTAACACATATTTTGTTTAAGCAAATCTCACAAATCATATTAACACATATATTGCATGAGTACAACTTACAAGTAATTTTTTTAAAAAAAATAAATAAATAAAATTTGGCTAGCTATAGCTATCAAGTTACTATTAGGGTCAAGGCTGAGTAAAAAATAGAAGGGAATAATTAAGGTCTCTTTTAAAATTAAGTCTATAAATACTTTTAGTTTTTACATCTTTAAATTTCTTGCTTCGTTGTTTACTTTTTACCAATGTTATAAAAAATCAAGCCAAATTCTAAAAACAAAATCAAGTTTATAAAAACTGCTTTTTCTTTAATAGGTTCTAAGAAGTTGGTTTGGCTTTTAAAAACATTGGTAAAATGTATAAAACAAAGCAATACATTTAAAGGTGTAAGGAGTGTTTAAGACTTAATTAAAAAAAAAAAAAAAATCCAATGAATTCAAAGTGTTTTGGTAAGATAAAACTCATTTTAGAAACTATTGGTCAAAGTTAACCATCCCATAAGCACTAAATTGAAATGAAACCTAAATAATAAGAACTGGAATGGCCAAATTGAAACTTAAATCAACTAACATGAACCAAATTTGCACTTTATCTCAAATATAATATAAATAAAGTGATAACAGCGGTCTATAGAAATACACGGAAGTCTTTATTTACAGGTGAGTGGAAAGATAAAAGGAGAAGTCACTGTGTCAACGTCCCATTGGTTCACTCGAAAGGAAAATTTCTAATACTACGATAATATTGACCTCCATCGTAAGGAAAGTACTTAATAGATTAAAGACATAAGTTCGATTAAGGGCTAACAGGAAATAAGTTCGATAAAGTCACTTATCTAAAATTATGTATCCTAGGTATTTGTTTGATGAATGGAAGGAGTATGTATACTGTAACTTTTCCAACATTGACAAAGAATCTGATCAATTTATACACATACTTTTCAAAGATGGATGTGGGCTATATTTTCAGATACTAAATGCGAAAAACGAAAAGCAAAGAAAAAGAAAGAAAGAAAAAAGGAAGTCAAAAGAGGCTTTAAAAGCAGTAGAGAGAAAGAAATGGAAGGGCATTGATTAACAAAATACATTAACAGTCAGAAGGTGAAAGTAAAATTTAGTGCTATAAATGCATTCACCAACCTCGTGCAGTGCAGATACGTGCTGCTCAGCTATTTATTTTTGGAGTCCAAATTAATTTTTGGTCTCGAAGGTTTGGTTTAGGTTAAATTTAGATTCTCGAGTTTTCATACTCGATAATTTCTCTTAAAGTTAGCATTTGATAGCATTCTTGATCTCTCTATCGGTTTTTCTATTAATTAATAACGAAAAGTTGATATGGACTTAGAATGCTACCAAATGCAAATAGATCTAAACCAAATCTCAGAGACCAAAAATGTAAATTTTTCTCTTTCTTTCCTTTAATCCCTTCCATCCCTTCCAGTTTCATCAGCTCCATACTCCAAATCTTGTGTGGATCTGCAAACAAGACAAGAAAATAGTTTAACAACTCCATCTATGTTTATTAGTAGAAATAGTTTCTTGATTCAAATCCAAAACTTTGCAGAAACAAACTAAAATATATTGCACCCATATGAAACAAAAGTACAGGTTTCGTCTTTGGTGTATTTAAAATATTTCTGAAGTCCATAACGTCTAATCTTTTGAGTCTAAACTGTTTGATTTTATTGGATTTAAGTCCTTTTTTGTTTTGGTTTTTAGTTTCTCATGGTCCCTTGTTCCTTTACTTTTTTGTTTGACTTTTTTTTAATGTAGTTGTACATTCTTTCATTTCTTTCGAACAAAAATGTCTAATAGAGTTTTAAACTTTCAATTCTGTATCTGAAAAAACCAACATATTCGACACTCAATGGAATTCACTCGGTCTAGTCTAATACAAACCTGATCCATGAATCTAATATCAAGTTCATTGTATAGTCTATTGAAAACAAAATTCAAGGACTAAATACAATCCTAAGATTCAGTGGATGAAGTAGTAATTGAACCATATATATACAAATATAAACAGAACATAAGTAGAAAAATTCAAGTTAAGTACAAGAAGTAAAGTCTATCCAATTCAATTTGAGAGATCCAAAGAAGCAGAGTAAAATATTAGAGAGCCACATGCTATGAAATCAAAAAGTAAAAGATTCCAAGACAAGAAAAGGCAGTCCCTGTTTCAACGACATCTTCCAATTTCAAACAGGAAAAATAAAAATAGAGCTTTCTCAGGTTTCCTTCTTTCTAGGAGGACTAAAAAATAAAATAAAATAGACCGACAGTGTTTGAAACAGAAATAAGTGAGTGATATGTACATATTAAATTCTATGAGGGCCTGTATGAGAGACAAAGGGTACCAGTAATTTATTGCAATACTTTGGATCTCAAAAAATCTAAGAGCCTTCCACTATGTTCTATCACTAAATCATCCATAGAGGTTTGGAGATCCTATGGTACAAACACTACTAGTGATTCGACTGTAGGATTTCAAGAATAGATCCCATAAATTTTGGTTATTTAATTTTATTCTTCTCTTGGATTTTTCATTTCGTAAACCTAAAACTTTTTCTTTCATCACTGCACTCAGTAGGCCAAATGACCCCCAAAAATTGATGGAGTGAAGTTATTTAAGACGGAGTTGTAAAATTGGTGGGTGAAGTGCTAAGTTGGTTATTTTAACCAACTCAGCTCGACTTAAGTTAACAGGCTTAAGGGTTTAGCCTGCTCTTGGGTCAGATCGACTTTGTAAATCCAAACTTATTGGGATCATAAAATGACATTTAATCTCTCTATGAGACAGAGATGTCTTCTCAATTTAGTCCCTATCTTTTTAACCTTTTCTAAATTTATAATGAACGTTGAAATTGGTTGGAAGAAGTGTAAGGGTTCGTATAGTTTAGTGGAGGAATTAGGCACCTAAAAATAGAGAAATTTTAATATTGTATTTTTAGGTGGTTTTAACTCTTCTAATTTAATAGGCAAATGTTAAAGCAAAAGAGACTAAATAGAAGCTTCGATTAAATTGCAAAAGCACTTGTAACATTAGGAACTAAAACATGTAGTTGACTTAACCTATAAAACAAATCTTTAATATATTTGTAATATCTTAACTTTATGATAAACAGTAAAGGCCAATTGACCAACCCCTGAGGTAAAAAAAAGAAAAGAAAAAAAAGAGAGAGAGATATTCAAACTACACAAGATAGATGGATTTATAAAGAGAAACTAACTTCAGAATCTTCAATAACGCCATGATTCCAGGTAGTTGAGAACTCAAAATGGCAAGCTTTTTGAAGTGGAACTTGATGTGAGTGACTTGAAATGATCAGAAGGCACAAAATCTTGAGGCAAATTGGCTCTCTTCACAATTCTCCTCATATTGTTTTGCAAACTTTGCCTCACCAATTGCTTCACAGCTTTCTTCTCTTCACTAACCAAATCATCCGATCCTTCCAAAGCTTCAGCAGAACCTAGAATTGGGTTAGTAAAAGAAGTTAAAGAACCACAAATTGGAGCAGAAGAATTTCCTCCAAGATGATCAGAGATTTGTTTCCCTTTATCAACTCTCAAAGACTCCAAAATCCTCGAGGCCCTCTTTTGAGCCAATGTACTGCCCAAAAGAGTTAGTTCCAACAAAGCTGATGAAATCCCAGCTTCAATCATTGCTTGTCTATCACTGTAAGATTTGTGTGCCATTACCATTAAAATGTAGGATGCCTTCTCTTGGCAGCCTGGTGAATCGGCCCAATCCAGGACATCAATTAGTATTGGAAATGAAGTTGGGAAAGTGCTTACGGCTTTACGACCGTCTGATGTTGATACTACATTGCTTAGAACAGAGAGGGCTCTTTCACTTACTTCCATATCTCCCAATGCGTTTAGAAGAAATGGGATCAACTTGGTTTCTAAGATAAATGGAATATTGGATGGGAAAATAGAGAGGTTATAAAGCGCACGGAGAGCGTCTTGCTTTACTTGTGAACTGCTTTTTTGATGTGGGTCGTATAAGTTCTTTACCAAGAATGGAATTGCACCTGATGAGCCGATTAACAGTTTGTTCATATCTAACGCGCTCAACCCGAGGAAATTCGCAACTATGGCTTCTGAAACAGGTGGATTTGGGGAACTTTCAGATTCGATCAGCTTGAGCATTTTGTGAACAGTACCCGCTTTAGCAATGGCTGCCTTGTTTCTGAAAATGGGGTGAAAAATTAGGCAAAATCCAAAGACTTAATAAACTCCGGATATAAAGTTGTCAATCTAAGTATGTAAATTAGACAGGAAAAAAAATGGATCATCAATGTGGCATGGGAGGGGAGTTTGATAAGGCTATGATGGTCATGGAAGCAGACAGTACAAGATTCAAGAAAATGTAGTCAAGGAGGAAAAAAAAAAAAGTGAGCAACAGAACGAAGATGTGGGTAAAAAAAAAGACAATAAATGGATGCAGATTAAAAATTTGAAGCAAACTTTTCTCCCTGTTCAAACAATTTCTCACTACTTTCAAAAGATGCAGAATGACCGGTAACCTTTTGTAAAAGTTTCAAAACTAACTTTGGATCCTTTAAAATTTTAGACGAAAAATAAGACGTAGGATAATTTATTACTGACATTGGTTGATGTGATGATCCAAATTTCTATTCTAAATTAGTCATACCATTCAAAGTCTAGCATTTCCACTCAAATGTAATTTTGAAATAATAATATCGTTAGTAACATTTGAAAGAATATGATGAGTAAAAATAAATAGTCAAAGATGATGGATAATTTTTGTAATTTAACTATTCTTTTAACAAGATAAGAAGTATTTTAACCTATTATTAATTGTGGCTATCTCTTCTCATAATTAAAAAGGGTTACCCAACTACTCAATTCAACGCCTCAAGAACATTTCATATAGTTTCACTATCCTTCTATAACACTTTTTTTTTATGTCTCGTTTTCCGAGAAGGAAGGGGGGCTGGCAGTGTAGGGAGATACAGACAAAATATGGACATAAACTATAGAAAGAATACAATGGAATCAGAAGTTTATAGAACTCGGAATAGTAAAAGGATCGATGAATCAAAAGTCGATGAAAAAAATTAGAGAAAATACTGAAAGTGACTCATCGGTATCATTCCCTTCCCACCAAAGAGAAGAAAATAAAAACGGGAGAATAAAAAACCTGGCGCAGAGTGAAGAACAAATGGAGATTTCGAAAAAGCAAGTGATTCCAAGAACTCGCGTTAAGTAAACATTTGTGAAAATCAATCAAAGAGAGAGCAAGAAAAAACTCACAAATCGTTTCCAATTCCAAGATTAAGCAATGCATAAAGCGAAGCGATCTTAGATTCATCGTCTTCCAAATCAAGCATTCCAACCAGCGGCGGAATGGCTCCGAGCATTGCAAGCGTTCCTCTCGCTTCTGCATCCTCTTTAGCAAGCAACCTAACTCGACTCGCCGCCGCTCTCCTCTCCACCAAATCCTCATCCTGCAACTTCTTCACCACGCTTTTGAACTCTTCCAGCACCTCCTCCTTCTTCTTCGTCTCCGGTTTCGATTCCGGCGACGACTCTAACTTAAGAAGATCGAACAACTTCTCCGACTTCACATTGGATCGTTTCGGCCTAGCTGCCTCCCTTTCCTTCACAATCTCGGACAAAGACCTGATGGCTGTGGAAACAGTACCATCGCCACCACCAACACTGCCGTCGTGGTGATAGCTATAGCGAGAACTTCCGCCACAACTTACAGCGTCAAAAATCTTCCTACGGAACGAAGCGGTGGAGAAGGAAGTACATAGGCGGAAATGGCTGCCGGTGGGAGTGGAAGTGGAAGCTCGGTCAAAAACTACAGATCCGACGTCGTTTCTTTGACACTTGGCCATATCGGAAACTGGAAAAACGGATTGTGGAAACTAAAGAATCACCGGAGGAAGAAGAAGAAGAAGAAGAAGAAGAAGAAGAAAACGGAGATGCATTATTGATTCGATTTCTGCTGTGTTCTTCAGTCTCTTAGAACATAGAAATTTTCGTTTGGTTTTTACGAAGCTTCACACCCAGAACTCAAAAGCAGAGGAAATGCTTTTAAGTTTAGCGGCAAAAATGATGGAGTACTCTACACTCTTTCTTTTAGGACCCTTCTATATATACATATATAAACCATTTATTATTTTCCATCATTATTATTCAATGTTCTATGTACTTTTATAAAAATAATAATAAGGAATAATTATCTTAATTTAAGAATTTTGTAAAATATGTATTTTAGTTATTGAGTTTTCAAAAATATATCCAATTAAACATATATATATATATATAAACAGAATTAACTACGCTTTTTTTGTTTTTTTGGGATTAAAAATATTGACCTATTATTTTGTGTTTAAAATAATATGGAACATGAATAAATAATATGAACTTGTTTGATCGGACGGTACGTTCTTTTAAATTTAAAGGTGTTTTTTTACAAACATTTTAGATTCTCATAGAATTGACATTTAGACTATCGTGTTTATCTTGCAGTATTGTAAGATGTCCTAACATCTGAAGATTTTCATACATCCTAGGATGCTCGGACGAAGTAATGTATAGAGTTTTGGATATTTTCTAAAGGATAGATTTCCAACACACACATACAAATATTTATTTTCTTGTTATATAGTAATTCTCACTATTTAAATTGATATTTATTTTATAAAAAAAAAATTAAATTATTATATGTTATTTTGTTGAGAAAAAACACATATATGAATAATATAAATTATCTAAGTTCAAATACGTTATATAAATTCAAACTATATCAAATTAATTGTAAATTAGTAAATAAATTGCAAATACATCTTAAAACACTATGTCAATTTAATACATTTTCGAGTAGAAATCTTACCATACAATAATCAAAATGCTCCTGTCATCTACAATTTTGTCTATCCAAAATTTCAAATATTTAAATTTACAATTATCTACATTTTCAAAAAACAAAACTCTCCATCAATCGTGATTGCACAGGTACACAATAAATTTAAACTTGATAAAAAGAATAGTTTTAAATTATAAGTAAATTAAACTAAAGAAAAACCAATGTGGATGATAAAATCGTTGAAATTTTTTACAAAATAAAACAAAAATTCATATTTCTTCAATGACAAACATTGATAGACCTTTATCATTGTCAATCAATATCTATCAATAACATGTATAAAATTTTGTTATATTTTATAAATATCTCGATTTATTTTACCATATTTAAAAATACTCGAATTTTATTATATTACTTTAATTATTTTAAATAAATTTATATTTGTATAAGAAGGAGGAGTAAAAAGAATAGAAAAATTAAATGAAACTAGAGGCCCCACTTGAATGGAGTCCCATTCCTTGTCCTCTTCAACCACATTCTACTTTGCTATGGAATATGACAATACCCATTACTTAATACCCTTCTATTTTCCCAAACATTTGTGTTGGATAAATACAGATGTAACTAATTTAGTTTCGTTAAAGTGAACATATCTCAACAATAATATATATGTATTAACTTTCTCGAGGCTGAGGTTTTGAATTCTCTGTACATGTGTGTGTATATATATATATATATATCAATTATTGTTGAGCTAATTTCACTTTAAATTACTTTTATTATATTATTTATTAACAAATAAACAATTATTAAAAAACACACAATTTTTAAATTCGAACCGTTTTTGCTAAATTTATAATTTAACCAAAATGTTAATATCTCGAAAAAAGTAGTTCTTTTTTTCTTTTGAAAAAAATTATACAATAACAAACTTGATATTAAACACTCCATTAATCATGTGACACATATCAAATCAACATTTTAATACATATTACACTCACAATGAAACACAAGAATTAAACGTTTGATATATCGTTCTAACCGGTTCATTTTAGAAATAATTTGATAAACACTCAAACCGAAATAGTTCAAATGAAAATGACTTTTTAATATATATATATATAAAAGTCTATTTGAAATGTCCTTTAAAATGGTTTAAAAAATAATTTAAAATTGCATTGAATATGAAAATAAATTAATTTCATAATTTTTCACTTTGGTCAAAATTGTTGTGTCGGTGTAATGGGATCACCAACCACAAACAGACAATTTATTCACCAAATTAAATAAAATATCCCAAACCAAACCACACTTCAAAACAAAATTCATAAATCTCTCTCTCTCGCCATCCGTCCCACTAAATCATGTACGGATACAAGTTTTTTTTTTAAAAAAAATTCAGTCATCAAGTTTGGATCCATATCTATTATCTGCTTCTTGATACGAAACACGAACCGATTCAAAAATACTTTATAGTTTAATAGAAACAATCTAAAAACAATAAACAGCCAAACTTAGATTGAAGTCCGAAAGGAGACTGAATGACATTTTTATCGTTATGCTAACTATTGTTATTTGTATTAGTGAGTAAATTCGAACCTTAGATCTATACTAAATCCATCCGTCCTTAAACTAGAAAATAGAAAAGAAGTGTTATTTTTCTAATAAAAGTATTTTTTATTTAAATATAAAAGTTGAGAGAAAAAAAAAAGTAGGTCCCTGACCAGGAACAAAATTTGTGGACTTCTTTCAAGTTTCAATGTTACTTGAAACTTCTCATACCCAAAATTCCAACATGTCACAGTGTAAAGAAATTAACAAAATCTAAGCTATATCACCTACTATTTACCATAGTACACGATTTTGTGTTTGAAATCAATCGTTGGCGACCATATCCTCCGAGGTAGAATCGTTGTTTGCTTTCTTGATGCACAATCTTTTTTGGGGAGGCAGGTCTTTGGCAGATGAAGATCTATCAACGTCGAGAATAATCGAGTCATCTTCTTGAAAACTACCTTTCAAAACTCGCATTGCTATCTCATTTTCAACTAGTTGTTGTATTACTCTTTTGACTGGCCTTGCTCCATAATTAGGGTCAAATCCCAGCGTCCCTAAAAGCTCAAGAGCTTCCTTAGTGTAATGAAGATTGATGTTCTTCTGTTTAAGTCTGTCGCTTAACCGTTTTATCTGAAACACAAAAATGATAACTTTAAGTAACAAAAATCAAATAATAGTTAAACTAGTGAAATGTTCATTGAGTTACTAGCATATTCCGAGTATAAACGTTAATGTAAAGGTGGTTTACCTGTATCTCAACAATCTTGCATATCTGGGTGGCATCCAAAGGTTGGAAGACAATATATTCATCGATTCGGTTCATGAACTCCGGCCGAAAAGTTTGTCTTGCCAATCCAACAACTTGTTTTTTCATCAACTCATAAACTGCATCTTTACTGTCTTTTGTGTTGCTAAGAGTTTCAAGGATGTAGTGAGAACCAATATTTGACGTCATTATCAACACGCAATTTGTGAAACTAACGGTTCGACCTTGAGAATCCGTTATCCTTCCATCATCCAGCAATTGTAGCAAAATGTTGAAGACGTCATGATGTGCTTTTTCGATCTCATCAAAAAGTACCACAGAATAAGGCCTTCGACGAACAACTTCAGTCAATTGGCCACCTTCTTCATAACCAACATAACCCGGTGGTGCCCCTACCAAGCGAGATACTGCATGTTTCTCCATGTATTCACTCATATCGATCCTAACTAAAGCATTTTCAGTGTTAAACAGATACCCAGCCAAAGCTTTTGCAAGCTCAGTTTTCCCCACACCAGTTGGACCCATAAACATGAAGCTGGCTATAGGTCGATTTGGATCGGAGAGTCCTGCTCTTGAACGTCGAATGGCGTCTGCAACGGATTTTACTGCGATATCTTGACCAACAACTCTCTGATGGAGGACTTCTTCGAGTAAAACTAACTTGTCTCTCTCGGATTGTTGGAGGTTGGACAAAGGTATGCCCGTCCATTTGCTTACAATCTCAGCAATATCAAGATCTGTGACCTCTTCACGAAGCAAAGAAATTCCAGATTTTCGGAAGTCCTCAAGATTCTTTTCAGCCTCTTCTAATTGCCGGCGAAGGGATATTAGAGTTCCGTACTTGAGTTCAGCAGCACGATTCAAATCAAATTCTCTTTCAGCCGCTTCCATCTCGAGGTTAACTCTATCAATCTACCAAAGACAAAATAGAAACCAATGAAATGACCATCCATTTTCTAATGTAAAAACAGTAAGATCTTTCAAACTTGGGACAGATTAGAAAATAATGTAGTATGGAGATGCACATCAAATTTAAATAGTTCAAAACTACCTCTTCCTTGATAGATCGTATACGGGTCATGAAAGATTTCTCACGATCCCATTGTTCATTCAATTCTTTCTGCTTTTGTTTAAGTGAACTCAGATCTTGCTCTAATTTGCTTAACCTTTCTTTGCTGGCTTTATCAGTGTCATTTTTTAAGGAGAGCTTCTCCATCTCCAATTTCAAAACAGCTCTGTCAATCTCATCCAACTCAGTAGGCTTAGAGGTAATCTCCATCTTCAATTTTGCAGCAGCTTCATCAACAAGATCAATGGCTGCAAAAAAAAGTGGCATTCATGAACTCAGAGCTCAAAGGGACAACACAACTTTTTTTTACTATTTTTCGAATAACGCATACGTCCATAAAAATATGCAAACTTGATTGATTTCGATTGGTTGTATGTTCATAAAAAAAAAGAGCAATACTGTGTGCATGGAGAAAAGTATAGACAATGAGAAAGGAAGGGACTTGAGAAAAACCCAAATTTTTAAACATGAACCATATAGTAACCTTTGTCAGGCAAAAACCGTTCTGTGATGTATCTGCCTGCTAGAACTGCTGCTGAAACAAGTGCACTGTCGGATATCTTTACACCATGATGTAGCTCATATCGCTCTCGTAACCCACGAAGAATAGAGATTGTATCTTCAACGGATGGTTCGCCACAAAACACTTGCTGAAACCTACGTTCGAGTGCAGGATCTTTCTCAATGTATTGCCTATACTCCTTCAATGTAGTTGCACCGATACATCGTAGTTCACCTCGACCAAGCATCGGTTTCAAGAGGTTGCCGGCATCCATAGCACCACCAGTAGCCCCTGCATGAAAATCATTAGCCATTTATGTAAATTCATATCCAACCATTGACATCATGATGGCAACTTCATAAAAACACTAATGAGGTGAACCAGGACAATGATAAATAGATTGACAAAATGAGTCAGTAAACAAACCTGCACCAACAACTGTATGAATTTCATCTATGAACAAGATAATTTGTCCATTTGAAGCAGTGACTTCCTTTAGCACAGCCTTCAATCTTTCCTCGAAATCTCCACGGTATTTTGCACCAGCAACCAGTGAACCCATGTCCAGAGATATTAACTGCAAATGCAACCAAAAGTAATATATTAGTTTGGGGTAATAAACACGTTGAGAAAAATGAAAGAAAACAAGGACAAAAAAAGTGTACAGTACAATGGCTAAATGAAGATGCCAAAACATATCGAATGACAAATAATAACGCTACTATAAACCAGAAAAGCAAATAGTGAAGCCACATTTTACATTTATCTGTTATTTTAATGTTCAAGAACAATTGGCTTCGAGAGGACTTTCAGCGGACATTGCAAGACAAAACGAACAAAGTTTGTAGAAAATTTATAATGATAACCTTTCCACATACACACACAAACAGTAGAATATAATAGTAAAAGATCCAAAGCAATTCCCCAGATTTGTCTTAGATTTACAGTAACCTCCTTTAACCTTTATTTTAAAATTATAGAGGACCCTTTGTACAACAATGACAGGAACATGCTTATGATCAACAAATGAAAATTTCAGTTTCAATAATAGTCTCACAAGGCCTCATTGGTTAATTAAGTTGTAACCTTTCTATTCAGCAATGGTTCTGGAACATCCCCGCGCACAATGCGTTGAGCTAATCTGCAAGCAAAAGAAATCAGCATCCGCATAAAAAAAAATATACAAACTCAAATCACACATTTCAGGTGCAAAACAATGAAATCACCTATTTAGTATGGAACAGGAAATTCACCAGACAATAATGCAAAATAAATCCAGCAAGGCAGTAACATACCCTTCGGCAATTGCAGTTTTCCCAACGCCTGGTTCACCAATGATCACAGGATTGTTTTTAGTTCTCCTTGATAGAATTTGGATGCATCGTCGTATCTCATCATCTCTTCCTATAACTGGATCGAGCTTACCACGTCTAGCAAGTTCAGTTAAGTCAGACCCATACTTGTCAAGAGCCTCATATTTTCCCTCAGGATCTTCGTTCAAAACAAAAGAGAAAAATACAATCAATTGAAAAGAATGAACAAACAGATAGCATACAAGAGTATTTGACAAATGAAGTTCGATTCAAATTTTTACTTTGATCAGTCACCCTCTGATTTCCACGAACGGCCTGAACAGCATCCTTCAAGTCCTTTTCACTGAGTTGCAGGTTCTTAAATAACTGCTGTCCAAATCTCTTATCTGAATGGAAGGCTAACACAAAATGTTCCACAGATAGAAAATCGTCTCCCATTTCTTTTTTATGTTTCCGAGCATTGTCTAGAATCAAACCAAGATGTGTGCCTATTATTGGACCACTAGTTTCACCCGCAACCTGTTATAAGATTCATGATTATTTGTTGCTTTTTAACTTTAAAAATTAGGCACAACTATGTTATCTAGATATACCTTTGGTTGCTGAGATATAAAATCAACTGTAGCCTGCAAAACTGACGAATTGTCAAGTCCAGCCTTAGAAAATATTCTTCTTGCTAAACCATCCTTCTGTTCAAGAAGTGCTTTCATTAAATGTTCACTCTCCACAACTTGTTGTTTATTCGCCCGTGCAGTATCAACTGCACCAACTATGCCTTCCCATGCCATCTCAGTGAAGTCTGTCTGATTTATCTGCTTAAAAACAAGTGATGATCAACTTATCCTTGGCATACAACAGACATTGATATTTTCCAATCAATCATAGAAATGGATTTAAAAAATGCCCTACTAGATTTCAATTACCACTGGAGGAAGGGTTTTCTCAGCAAAGAGTGAAATTCAATCGATACCATTAGTGGATGCTGAAAATAAACAGAAACGCTGTAATTTTGAATTGTTAAAGCCTTGTTTCATTACCATTTGGTTTTTGAAATTGAGTTTATTTTCTAATAATTTTTTACAACGATTTTCATCTTTTCAAGCTAGATGTTTGTTCTTAGGTAAATTATTGTAAAGAAATTGGGAACAAGTTAATGGTAATCAAATGATGATCGAAAAGGGCCTAGTCTCGCCAAAAACCCACTCATCAAACATTGACAATTACTTTTTCCATCAATTTACAAGACCACGCCATCAATTAATTCAATGTATAGAAATTTTCGGTTAATTTCAATCCTCTTCAATACTTCCAGCACCAAAAAAGCTAAAACAAACTTCGAATAAATAGAAATCGCTAGCAAATATGGTAGATCAAACAATTGCTTATCTTCTTTACTCCACCCTCAATCAAACCCGAAATGCAAAAAACAAATTCAGAAAATGTGCAAAATCAAACCTGAGAAGAAGCGGTGGCAGAGTAACGAGAAGGAAGCGTGGAGTGGAAATTCCGAGTGAAAATCGTAGCCAAATACTTGGCCGACGCCATGGAAGAACCATTGACGGGTCTGGAACCAAAAAACTTGGCAGCAGAAAAAGGTGCAATGGAATTGCCGAGAGAAGAAGATGAAGAACGCGAACGAGAGAGAAGGAAGCGAGAATGAGGAAGCTTGGAAGCGTCAATGGCAGCTAAAGCAGACCTGGTGAGCTTCGAAACTCTTCTGGTCGCCATTTTTTCCGATCAAAGAGAAGCAGTTAGGGAGGCCAGAGGGACAAACTTGATGAAACAGCTTGACGATGAAGTAATGGAAGCTTAGAGAATGCTCGTCTTTGTTCTTGAAAACATTCTATAATGTTTTCTAGAAAATTCTTGAAAACGTTTAATTTTCATTTCATTAAACGTGATTTGGGTCAAGTAGTGTGTAACACTATTTTATTAATAATAATTATATAATCAATTAAACAACAAAAAACAAAGAATAATTATTTAATTAAACATTTAAATTATATAAATTAATAAAATAGTCTAAGATTATATAAATTATATAATTTTATTGATTATTATTGCGTAAGACTAATAATTATTAATAAAATTCTATAAACTATTTTAATGGTTAACTATCAATGTTCAAATTAGTTTAAGTGTAATTAAATTTTGTGTTTTAGTCGTATTTTCTATGAACGGTAAATAGTTTATTTTTCTAATATTTTTTAAAAAAATTTATACAAAAAATATGTTTTGTTTTTTTTACTTTATTGATTAAATAATTAATTAATGTAACGTTAAACTAATTTGTGTTAAATTTAATTGATCTATGACATCTAGTTACATAATTGTTTACTTCTCTTTTTACAAATGGCTAAATTAAACACAAATATTTAAATTTCATACATTAACTAGTCTAAACATTTAAAACCAAAACATTTAAATCTCGTATATTTAATATCTATAATAATAAAACAATATTTAAAATTCAAACGGTCCCTTAGAGTTCAATGTATTATTAATTTGTTCCATATAATTTTTGTATTCTCAGATTTTAAATTTGTGCCATTAGGTTCATTTTGTGTTAATTTAACACATATAGTTCCAATGCACGAATTGATAAGTTATATATGAGTAAAATTAGATTGATTTAGTGACATTTGCATGACATCCGTTTTTAGAAGTTGAAGGTTCAATGTCCCGCCTGCTGTTATTGTACCAGAAAAAACAAGTTACACGAAATTAGGTTGACCATTTCTTATACGGATTCATTTGCCAATCAAACATTTAATAAAAACTGATGAAACAGTTTCACTGGATGTAGCCAAAGTTAGCTCAATTTAACAATAGTCGACATAATCTTCTATATTAGATGTGAAAGTTCGATCTTCTATCTCATAATTGTTGTACTAAAAAAATGTATTAAATGTATACATCAAATTCACGAAGCTAATCAAAGTACGAAACTCACCTAACAATTTCATCAATAAAAACATTATATCTTCATCCGTATATCTCGACAACAAAAAACGTATATCGATTGATACAAGCATAGCTCAATTGATCAAAAAAATAATAAAATATGTTCAACCAATGTATAGAGTTCAAATAAAATAAAATTCCATTTTAACATTAAAATAACTTTTTTAAAGAATAATAATAAAAAAATAAAATATTTACACTCCACGCTAAAAAAAACCACTAAAAACAAAAACCCAAATAATATAAAGTTCATGTTTTATCTTAAATCTGATTGGTTGTATTCGATCCTAACTCAACAAATTTAATTTAATCCATTTAAAATTCAAACTTAATCTAGTGTATTAATCTTCCGTAATAAGACTCAATCGAACGTATAAATTATGGTAAAATTGTAATAATCTACCAAGTTTGGAAATTAACCAATAAATACCAAATTCCTCAAAATTTGTTTGAGACCATTCTAAAATAATTAAAAGAAATTCTATTTCTTTTAAAAAAACATTTTTTATTGTGTAAAAATAGAAACCGATAGGTAAATAACAAAACTACTAGAAATACTTATAGAATATATCAAAAGTTAGATTTTAAATGAGTTACAAATATAACAATTAGATTCGTATTACCATATACAAGAACATTTTAAAAATTTATTAATATAACAAAATTTGTCAGCCTATCAGCGTTAAAAGTTTATCATAGATCATATCGTAAATATTAGTCTAATCACGACTACCGAATTTAGTGAAAGAAGTCTATAACTAACAAAATTTGCTATATTTATAAATTTTTTAAAAATATTAAAATATTTTAAATTATTATCCACAAAATTATTACCGATTATAATTATATTTTAAAATATATCAACAATAAATATTTATTGAAAATACATTAATTTAAGTATATTTTATAAATATTATAGTTCATAATATAAAAATAATGTGAAATTAAAAATCAGTTTCATACATTTCAGTTTGTATTCCATAAACGATTCCTTGAACTTAGACGAACAAAAGAAGGAAAAAAAAGGCTCAAGATCTACGAATTAAAATTTCCATTATTTCTTCCATTGGTTATTTACACGATGCTTAAGTTTGTTGCTATTGCTTAATGCACTAACCCAAATCAACGTGTCCAGCTAAAAGCCGTCCAAGGCCCAGTCTAAGAATCCGTCCTCGATTCTTCAGTTCTTCCAATTTGTCGATTCAATTCAATTTCCGATCGGGACTCCATTAATCACCGGCCAAGATCTCTGGTAATGCTACAACTTTGATTAATTTCATTTCACAACTTCGACAAAAAAAAAAAAAAAAAAAACATTGTATAATCTAGATTCCGGGTGGTGTTTCTGATCGTAGCGAGATAGAGATAGATTTAGAGAAGGTGATTTGGATCCCAATCTCGTCCTCATGCATCACACACCCATTTTCGTTGGGTGTTTTATCTTTTTATGTTCGATTGTTTGTTGCTATGCGGATGCTGGATCTGGTTGTTCTAAAACCAGTCCTCTCGTCGATTTCGAGTCCGAATTTAAAATGGTACAGCATCAACTTAGAGGTTCCTTTAGGATAATTGATGATTGTTCTTTTAGGGTTTCGAATTTTGATATGCTTTCTGGTACCGATGTGCACTGGTGGGGTGCGATCGCTCTTGATTTTACTAATTTTACGTCTGGGTTTGTTGTCTCTGATCAAAAGCTTAATGAGACTTACAAAAATGCTTCCTTCGTTGTGCGTTTGAAGAAGAATGTTGAATGGGATCAGATCCAAGTTATTGCCGCCTGGGACCTTCCTGCTGCGTCGGATTTTGGACATGTTATTCTACAGAGACCGAATAATGGATCGGCGGGTAGTCCCAACATGGCTCCATCTCCGTCGGAAGGTGGGAATTCAGGAGAAGAGATGGGCCCGATTTCTATTGAGCCCACCACGTTTGAGAATTGCAAAGTTTTGGCTGATAACTACAGGGTTAGATGGACATTGAATACTAAGGATAGGTTGATTGACATCGGGCTGGAGGCGGCAATTCCGATGACAAACTACATGGCATTTGGGTGGGCAAATCAGAGTGAGAGTTCTAATCTCATGATTGGGGCGGATGTTGCTGTGATGGGGTTCAAGGAGGACGGAGTGCCGCTTGTAGATGATTTCTACATCACAAAGCTCAGCGAGTGTATGATAAATAAGGATGGTACAGTGCATGGTGTTTGCCCAGATACAATTTTTGAAGGTTCAGATCCTGTTGGTTTGGTGAACAATACTAAGTTGATTTATGGGCAGAGGAGGGATGGTGTGTCGTTCCTTCGGTATCAAAGGCCTCTGGTTACTATTGATAGGAAGTATGATATGCCTATTAATCATACTGAAAATATGGCTGTCATTTGGGCTGTGGGACCGATGAAACCGCCTGATGCAATTCGGCCATTCTATCTTCCTCAAAATCACGGTGGGACTTACGGGCATCTGGTTCTCAATGTTTCAGAGCATGTGAATGAATGCTTGGGTCCGCTTGCTGCAGAAGACAATGAGGATCAAGATGTTGTAATAGCAGATGCAAATGCACCTCTTGTTGTAACTAGTGGTCCGGCTTTGTATTATCCGAATCCTCCCAACCCTGCAAAAGTTCTCTACATCAATAAGAAGGAGGCTCCTCTACTGAGAGTTGAGAGGGGAGTGCCAGTGAAGTTCTCGATACAAGCCGGACATGATGTTGCACTCTACATTACTTCTGACCTGCTTGGTGGAAATGCAACATTGAGGAACATGTCTGAGACTATTTATGCAGGAGGACCTGAAGCTGAAGGAGTACAAGCCAGCCCCATGGAATTAACTTGGCAGCCTGATAGGAATACTCCAGACCAAGTTTTTTACCACTCAATTTTCCAACCAAAAATGGGTTGGAAAGTGCAGGTTGTTGATGGTGGTTTGTCAGACATGTATAACAACAGTGTTCTTTTGGATGATCAGCAAGTTACATTTTTTTGGACGCTGTCAGAGGATTCAATAACTATTGCGGCTCGTGGTGAGAAAAAGAGTGGATATCTTGCTGTTGGATTTGGAAGTGGAATGATTAATAGCTATGCTTATGTGGGTTGGATGGATGAAACTGGTAAAGGTAGAGTGAGTACCTACTGGATTGATGGAAGGGAAGCTTTAAATGTACATCCGACAAAAGAGAATTTGACTTTTGTGAGGTGCAAGTCAGAGAGTGGTATCATTACTCTGGAGTTTACCCGTCCCTTGAAGCCATCCTGTAATCAAGGTCATGGACCAGAGTGTAAAAATGTAATTGATCCCACCACTCCACTTAAGGTTGTATGGGCAATGGGTGCTAAATGGGTGGATGAACATTTAAGCGACAGAAATATGCACTCTTCTCGAAGCAGTAGGCCTATGCGGGTGCTGCTTATGCGTGGTTCTGCAGAGGCCGAACAGGATCTACAACCAGTATTAGCTGTTCATGGTTTCATGATGTTCCTTGCTTGGGGTATCTTGTTACCTGGTGGGATATTGGCTGCTAGATACTTGAAACATGTGAAGGGTGATGGATGGTATCAGATTCACGTTTACTTGCAGTATTCAGGTTTGTCAATTGTCTTACTTGGCCTTCTTTTTGCTGTTGCTGAGCTTCGGGGTTTTTATGTCAGCTCAGTACATGTTAAATTCGGGATTGCTGCTATACTTTTAGCATGTATGCAGTCAGTAAATGCATACTTCAGACCGAATAAACCAGCCAATGGGGAAGCGGCTTCCCCCAAAAGGATTTTATGGGAGTATTCACATGCCATTGTAGGCAGATGTGCAATTGGGGTTGGTATTGCAGCACAGTTCACTGGAATGAAGCATCTAGGTGATCGATATGACAGTGAAAACGTCCATGGACTTATTTGGGCTCTAATTAGTTGGTTTATGATAATTGCATTGATGGTGATTTATTTGGAATACCGGGAGAGGCAGCGGAGGAGGGACAGAACAATTGGAAGAAGCAATTGGGTGCTTGGTAATGATGAAGATTCTGTTGATCTTTTGGGTCCGACTATTTCAATTGAAGGAAAAGAATCTCATCCTTCAGGAACTATGGAAGTTCAGTTAGAACCTTTAAGAAGATAGGATTTTCTTCTCTAAACATATTCTTTTTTATAGGGAGTTGGTCCATTCACCGATTTTTGCACGGAGATAGCTGCTTTGGGTTTTATTCTTGAAGCTTTCACTGAGAACATGAAGGGCTTTGTCACTTGTCAAGACATTGCACCATTTACTCTGCCGAAGATCATCATCTTCTTACTTATTTTGGAGTACGACAGGACACCTCTACACAATTGAAAAGGATAATTTTTACTGTTTGTTTTTTGTCAGAAAGGATAATAACGCTGGCAAATTTTGTCATGTTTCAGCTACACAGTTAGGAGGTTCATAGGTGTGTCCACTATGGGCATGAGAAGTAAAAATTTTCATTAAACAAAATGAAAGCGATATTTGTTGTATATATGAGACTGTCACTGATACCTTGCTTTGCAGTGAATATATTTGAAATTACCGTTTGTCAAATCCAGTGAATCCCCTAGTTATTCCTTATCTCTTATCTTTATATTTGATTCCCATAATTCCCTCATACGCAAGGTATATATAAGGTATATTCCCATAATTCCCATAATTCCCCCAAGGGAGGAATGTTCACTAAAAACTCTCATGTAATAATCTTTAGTGTTGAAGTTTGTTTCGATGGATGTGGTTCATTGTTTAATCTTAATGATGTGAGTGCACTCAAGTTGAATCATTAAATGATTCATCTCTTTGAACTGCTATCTATATTGTATCACGTCCTAACCTCTCAAGGTTACACCAAATAACAAGTTCTGTATCTATTTGAATGATAAAATTAGAGAACTTGCAAGTGAGAAAATTAATTTTTATTTGAATGATAGAATTGTCTAGAACATTTGATAACAGTGTGGCTGCAATCCTCCGCCATGTGTTGTTCCAGAGACTCTTGAACTTCAAATTGACAGGTATCTAGTAGAAACTTAATCTAATAGACTCTTCGTTTGAAATGGTTCTCGTGTTTTCTTTTGACACTGGTACATTTGGTGGAAGAGGTGATATTATTCTGTCATATGTGGCCACTGGTCCATTGTTGTATTCTCATATGAATTTTTTAGGCCATTTATTTCATTTCTGTTGAAGAAGGTGCAAGTCAAGCTTGTGGAAGAAGTGCGATGTTCTCTGTGTAATTCCTTTCTTCAACCTTGTTTTTGTGCTTGTAGATTTTGTATGATCAACTGTTGAATTTCTTTTCCATCCTTCCACATTTTACAGGTTAGCCTGATATTGGACTGTGCATTGTGCTGTACTTTTGCTGAAGGGATGATCTTATCTACACTGAAGAGTGAAATTTGGCATTGGAAATGTCAAAACCTTTGTTTAACAGAGCTGCTATGTGGAAAAGATTAACTGGTTTGCAGAATAAGTGGTAAGTGAGATCCAAGTGTTTCTCTTTTGGCATTAGAATAGCGAGACTATTACAGTTATGCATGGTTTTTAATTTGTTTTGATTTCTTAAATACATGCACCTTTTTCCATCTAAATTACGAAGTAACGTTTCTGTATAAACATCATTAGGTTAGTTTTTGAGATCGGTTTCCTTACCCTTTACCGTCCAGCCAGAGAAGTTCTCAATTTCTAGAAATAGACATCCCTCTGTTCATATCATTTACCTGTTTCAAGCACAACAGGGGAGTAGTTGAGCTTGATTATTACTTTTTTTAGAGCTCTAGAGGATGTTTGGACACCCGTAATTGCATTGGAATGGAATACAATGTAATAAAAAATTAATGTTTGGCTAAGGGATTGAGCATTTTGAGCCTGAATTATTATTAAAAACTCATTTTGTTTTGTCAATTTTCAATTAGAAACCCTATTTTCCATCATTTTCACGCTTTACAATCACATTTTTTTACCGCCCTCAATTCGACAAGCATTTCAACACCTCTCTTATTTCTAATAATCTTGATTACATTCTAGCTTCCCAAACATCCCTATGGTCTTTATGTATATCTTTTTACTCTCTAGACAACTGGATAAACCACACCTTCAAGTTGTACCATTGCTCAAGGGAACATCAAGTAATTCATCAAATCATAATTTCTTCATGTTTCCCTACCCTTTCCCATTAGACTTTTCAAAAGCCTTCCCAATTGCATGAGATATCTTATTTCCAAAACACCAAGAAGCAAAAACCATATCAATAGTCTTTGAAATCTTTCATTTCCCTGCAAAGGTCTTTTCTTTCTTTATGTCCCACAATACCCTAAACTGTTTTTTTTTTTTGGAAACATACAATACCATGTTGGTCCTTCGTTTAAGACCAGTATTTTTGTTGATGGCTGTAATTATTATCACCCAATCATCACGGTGACCTTGTCTTGGATAGAACAATTTGTTGATCTCAGTTAATACTAGAACTTCCCATCATTTTGTGTGGGCTAAACACTTTCGGTCTTCGAAGATAAATACATAAATTAGGACTTCGATCAAGGGATCGTTTCACTCATTAAGGATAGTCAACTTCCTCAACAGCTTGTTAGCAGTGGCATTTACTGTAAGAGAGCTGATTGACAAGAAAATGTACCCAGGCTATAGAATATCCGAATCAAATAGTCGTAGTTCTAGTTTTGATTAAGGGTCATACACTCGACTTTCATAGTGAAGTGAGATACATTTGACGAGTACTTGGGGAAAAAGGTTTAATTATATATAAAAAAAGATATCCTTGAACTTGTCATTTATTTAAAAAATACTTCTATGCTTCCAAAAGTTGCAAGATCGCTCTTGAACTTTATGAAACATCTAAAAAATTCGTTGGAGTATAATTTTTTAGAATTTCGGGCAGAGAATGAGACAAGAAATAGTGTGCTAGTGACTTAGAATGAAATTTTGATTACTGCATTGTTTAGGTCTCGTTGGTACATAGTTCTAAGTCTATTTTTATGTGAAATTTCCAAGAATTTTTATTCCAGTGGTATTTTTGAAATATTTATGGAAATTGAGGAAGTAATATTGCAACTTTTTGAACGAGGGGAGAGATTTTGCTCAGACTTAAGAATGCTTATGTTATTGTTGACTTTCTTTAGATTTCATAGGGAAGGGCTAAATTACTCAAAATTAATCCTTGACTATTGTTTATGAACATGTTGTGTGTTCTCTTGAAATGATTTGTTTGTCGAGAAAATTTTACCGGAGGAAGTGCTGTTTATGGACAACTGGATAACGCAAAGGAACCAAAAGCGAAATCCTTAGGAGGGAAAGAAGATAGGTGCGCCGAAAGTTGTCGACATTATAAAATGAAGGTGGAAGAGAAGGTAAATGTTCATTGCTCTCTTCCTTTTTCTTTTTTTTATTTTTATATATATATTTGTATAAAGTTGAATATTAGCCAACTTAGACATAAAGATGAAAGGCTCAAATTTTCAGCCTCACGTGTGGTTGATATCATAAAAGAAGAGTATCATTAAAAATAACAAAAATAAAAAATAAAAAATAAAAAAATTAAAGTTGAATCATGATGAAATAACATGGCTGGTTTTTCCGCTTTTGATGGAAATCATACAAGTAAATTAGCAACTGTTTGTAGTTGGACCTTGGTGGGTTAGTTTGACTAATGGTACAATAAAATGTAGGGTGTGCAGCGGTTGGCTGGTGTCAATTTTTTGATCAAATTGTCATTGAACCAACTATGATCAATTTAGTAAATGTTCAAATCGACCTCGACCATCAAGATGTAAAATTGATCGATCGGTTTAACTCTTAAGAATATTATTTTTTTATTTGAATTTTTTCAAATCGACACCGACCAACCAACTTCGGTTTGATCGGTCGGCTAGGTATTTTGGTCTATCATGCTCACCCCTGATAAAAAAGTACTTTTTAGCACTCAAGAAATTTTAGAGTTTGGTTATGTGATTAAAAGTAGCTATAAGAATTTTAAAAAAAAATATTTAAACCCCAAAGTCTTTCAGTGGAAGACTTAATTAAGAAGCTCTCCCCCTAAGCATACTACATAGAAAGTAATTTATCACACTCACTCTCAGGTATGAGGTATGTTGTGAGTCCCATGAAAGTGTCTTTTGAAACAGTGCTCAAGGATTTAGAGTATTTGTCTAGGTCAACTAGATATTGTAAGAATAGAGCATATATAAAGTCTATTTAGGATTACTTCTAAAAGTATGAAACATTTAATTATTTTATAACCTAAAAGGTGTTTAGAATTAAAATATGTTAGTACCTAACTCAACGACACATGTATTCTTTCTCTTCAAATTTTCTAACCATTCATACTAAAATAAATAATTAAAATTCTTTTAACAGCCTTTGGAAGGGAAAGGGCTAGCTTTGATGCAGGTATATCATTTGGGCTTAGCCCATGAAAGTATTGTCCAGAGGAGAGGGTAAAGAAATGATCGTGTGATTGGAAGGGAAGGAAAAGAAGGTCAGTCTTAAATGAATTAATGATTATTGATTAGTATTTCTTTAACAGATATGCTGGTCGGGATTCGTTGACTTTGAATGTCTTTGTACTAAATTGACATTTTGAAATGCCCCCACGATTTGGCTAAAGAAATGGCACAACAACTATTGCTTTTGGTTGTGGTGGTTTCTTTAGAATTTAGTGTCCTTGTTGCTCCACTAAACCAAATGTGATCATTTATTTCTTTGGTCATTAAAAAGGTTTTAGTTGGATGGTTAGTGTAGCTTATTTCATCATTATTTTCCTCATTTTTCTTGTTTTTGTTCTCAAAGATTGAGTGACTAGGAATCCTTTGTTCTACACCTTTTTCAGACATATGGCCCCTCCTATATTTTTTTGGTGCTCCAGTTTGATTTTACTATTTTGATAATAAGATTATGAAACCCATCATGGATTGGCCGGAAGAGGATGGGTCCATCGAGTAGTACCTACCTAGAATTTAATATTCTATAGATTTTTTTTGACACCTTAAATATAGTAGGATCAGATAGTTTGTCGTGTAGATGTGCATAACTTGTTACAACACTCACATATGTTAAAAAAAATAGTTAATTTTAAATTTACACCCTAAACCGCTTGAATAATAAGTAATAAAAGTAAAAAGGTGGAACAAACCCTACCAAATTCATTCTTAAAAACATTCAAAATTAAGTTATTCAACAAATCTAGCTAAAAATGCAAACAAAAATGTGTATAAAACTAAACTTTTGTTAGAGTCGCATACAAATTTTCTAATTAAAGTGTGATCATGGTTTTGGAAAGGGTGAATGGAGATGACATTTAATAATGAAAGCAAAGCAACCACCATTCAACAAAGATGCAATAATCCATTTTGCCTCTACCAAAAGGGTTATAAATATATAAGATGTGGAAGGCAGCTTTAATACTTAAAATAGGACTCCCCACAATCCTTAGTGCCACAAATTCTTTGCTCCCCACTTGAATTCAAAGTTCAAAGTACTTGTTTGGAGACTATGTGGTTGTCTTTGTGCCTTTCAATTTAAGATTCCTACATCACTCTCATCACCACTTCCTTATTTTCCTTTTTGCATTACTCAGGGGGAAATGAACTTTTCATTAACATTTTGGTTTTATTTACCTTCATTCATCTGTTTTCTATGTTTTTATATATGTATTAACTTAAACTTGGCTTAATTAAATAGTAACTATAGCTGATATGACAGTGTAAATATATATGATGGTTCTATCAGTTTCTTTATTACTATTAAATTAAATGATTGATGTCTTTATATAGTTAGAATAAGTGTTTAAACAACCATGCAAAAATGGGTTAGAGATAAGTTTTGTTTATGGTTTAAAAAATGCTTATATTCTTCCAAAAGTTGCACAGTAGAAATAATTCTAAAAATGTCAAGACAAAAAATCAACATTGTATCTGTGTCATGAAACGTCGGATAGTAACTCAACGTCTGTGTTGTGAAACGTCGGTTAGTGACTAAGATGTTTGGATTAAGTTTGAAAGAACAAGAATCACATTGAAACATGTCGACTTTGTATGTAATATTTTAATAGTATTTCTACTTTAATGCAGTGTTCGTAACATTTATAAAAGGCCAATAATAATATTTGCATTGATTTTTCCAAAATATTTAATAATTAATCTTTCTGTGAATGATTTATTTTGTTGGAGTTGACAGGTTTGGTCCAAGGTTGGTGGTAAGGTGCAAGTTGATGTCACATAGCATTAAGATGTAAGAGAGAGAGAGAGAGAGAGGAGGTGAAAGATAGGGTGTGTGGGAAGAAGGTAAAAAAGTGGTTGCTGTGATTGATTGATTGATTAAACCTTTTCTTTGGAGTTTGGCACTGTACTTTTTTGGGCTGTGAAATGAAATATATGGCCATATATATATCATCACACCATCATGCATGTACAAATGTACAATCTACTATACAATTGTACATTTTTTTGTTTTCCCATCTCCATCAGGGCACAACACTGACCACTCCCTATATCATGTGAATTCAATCTTTATTCATTTATATATATTCATGTTTTGTTTGTTTCAATCACCACTTTTGTCGAATAGTACATTGATGTATCTTGAAATTTGAATTTTCAGGATGTGTTGGCTCAACAAGATTGGAAGTAGGGATTTGTAAACTCCACTTTCTATTGGGTCAAAAAAGTTTGTGAGTCTCACTACTAAAAAAATCATTTTTGTACCTTATTAACTCCTTACACTGTGGGTCTGAAAAGTTCACAACTCTCTAGATTTCAGAATTTCTTATTTTGGTGTTTAATCTCATTTGAACCGTTTTTTTAAAGCAATAGCTGATAAACAGGACTTTAGTTTCATTTGTACGTACAAAATGATTATTTCTCAATTTCAATTATACAAATTGATGGTTTAATTTACTTCAAAATTTCCTTTCAATATGGATCTTATATTATATGTATATTATTCCATTTCTTTTCTTTAAGGTTGTATGAGAGGTGGAGCAATTTTGGAGCATATATAAAATTCTTGATTAAACTCTCTTTTATCAATTGCTAATTTCATCCATTATTTCTTAATTAATTAATTATTAATTTCTTTAATACAACCAAATTAAGAGAGTATATAGTCTTGTATGTGGTCTAAATTCAGTTTCTTGACTTTTTATATATTTATATATATTTTTTCAAAAGTCAATATAATTTGCCTAAGTTTGTTTAATATAATGATTGTATGTGCTTTCTTCCAACATATATTTATTAATACTCTTTATATTATTTTAATAAAACAATAGTTTAATATTTACTTTTTAAAAAATTCAATAAATTTATTTATTTTATTGGGATGATTAGTAGGTCACCATGTTAGCCGGCCAACATTTTTAATTAATATATTTTTTACTCGTTTCACATATTCCACTGAATTAAGAAAATATGACGTGAGAAAAAAAAAATCTATTTACAACATATTAAAAATTATATATTGTTGGTGTAAATTTCTTAGTTCAAACAATTTTATGAGTGGAATTATCCATATAAGGTATGATAATTGGATATTTTTATTTACTTGGTTATGTTCAAATCAACTTATTAATGTATTTTGAAGCAAGGTCTAAAGCGTACAAGAGGATCCAATCCCATAAACGTCAATATTTTGGAATTCGAGCCATCTACACTCCACTAATGCAAACATCTCTTATACACAGGCTAGCTCAAACTAACTTGAGACCAGATCAAGGTGTAGAGACTCGAAGGTTATGCGCACAAAAGGTCCTCAATGTCATCTACCGAAGACGAGATTTGAGGGCCACCATTTTCACACTCTTACTATAGCAATTTCAACCTTGTTATAGTGTCTAAATAACATTGTCACACTCACACTTTGTTTTTTCTAAGGCAACGTTTGTGTCCACTGCATAAAAGAGTAATATGAGAGGAAAAAGCTAACAAAATTCACTTCTTTTTACTCAATTGGAGACCATTAGATTTCTTCTCCTTTCCCTTTTAGTACTCTTTAGGACATTTAGTTGGTTATGATTCACTAAATTTGGTATTCTTAGAGATTGAATTAAAAGGATTGTTCCCTTAAATTAAGGACAACCTTAAAGATTCCAAATTAAAACATAAAATAAAATAAAATAAAAATTAATATATATCCGACACATGTTCACATGGGGGTTTCCTCATCCAATTAATTCATTTATATTCCCACTTGTTAAGATTCCTACACAAAGGATTCCATGGACATGGCGAGAACTATTTTCAATTAAATCCTTAAATCGTCTTTAAATACCTAAAATTAAAAATAATAATAATAATAATTTGTTTTTAATTTTTTGTAATTTGTTAATTTGCTTGTCTAGCTAGCTATGGTTTTGCAAAGCAAATTTCATCACCATTACTATTAATTTATTGTTTTATTATGTTCCTCTGTTCGTTTGGGACGACATCTCCGTGTTTTATAATAATTTAAAATAATTTTAATGTTTTCAAAAAGAATATTACAATATCTTACGGAGGTAGGAATTTAAATCTATGACTTCTTTGAAATATATAAATATATTATCTTAAATATTAGGACTTCGTTTAGTAACTACTTGATATTTTTTGTTTTGGAAAATTAAGCGTATAAAATGTTCCTCCCACCTTTTTTTTAATTTGTTATTTAGTTTTTTAAAAATTAAGCCAAGCCAAGCCAAGTACTAAAAATTTTTAAAAAATTAATTTTTAACAATTTTTTTAAAGAAAAAATTATTTGGTCTTTTATACTTAAAAAAATCAAACCATATTATAAAAAAAAAATTGAGAGAAAAATATGTTAAATTTTTCGAAATCAAGTGGCTACCAAACCTACCCTAAATTATGCTAATGTTGACATAAAATATAGTGAAAAAAGTATTATTTTTACTAAAAAATCTATTTCTTATGTTAATTACTTTATTTTTAAAAAAATAACTTAACCCACCGGTATCAATCAAAATATTTATCTCCCTTTTAAGATAAATATCTTTCGTACTAGACATAGCTTTTTCCTATGTCAATAATACGTAGAGTTGGAGATTCAAATTTATGATTTTTTCGTTGATTATTTACACATGTTTTATTTTAATTGCATTATACTCGTGTTGGTATCATTATATGAACAAAAAATACTTGTGTTTTTTTTAGAAAATATATATATAAAAGAAATATGTAATAAACCCCACTCTTTCCATAGTTATTTTTGAAGGATTATATGTCATTAAATATAAAGAATGTCACCCTCCAAAGCACATATATAATAATATTAGGGGACTTTTCCTTGTGTGATGGGTTATTGGATTTGATGTGGAACTTAGAAGAACCATATGATCTTCAAACAAATAACTCAATAATACTTAGAAAGCTAAGCTAATTCCTTAAGGAAAGGGGAACTAATTAATCTTTTAATCGCATCATTTCTCTCTTATAATTTAAATGAATTTGAACATGTATTTTGATACCACTAAACCCGTTTCATATACCATTTTGGTTCAAACGAATTCGATAACAATTTTCATTAATTTTTAGTCGTATGATCACTATTACGATTAAATATGAAAGAGATTAGTAAAAAACTATTGTACGTTATTATATCATAATACTTTAACTTTCCCTCACTATCACGTGATTCTGATTATGATGTTTTTTTTTTCATCCCCAAACCGAAACTCGACACATGAGAGAGAGAGAGAGAGAGAGAGAGATAAATTTAATTTGGTGGTGTGTAAATTGAATTGAGTATTAAAAGGAGTGGTCCATGCATAGGCAACCAACACTAGCTAGAGACCCCCTTTGCAAAGATAAAAAGTGGGACACAATGGGAATTAATAAAAGGTGTCCCCTCCCCCTCCCCCTCCCCCTCCCTCTTTCACTCCCATTATTCAACATAATATAATGTTTTAATTTAGTTTGTATCCTATGAAATTTCCCATTTTAATTATTTATAACTAAGACAAAGGCTAATTAGGAAGTAACCCTTAAAGTTTGGAAAGGGTAAGAGATCAAGAGGGCACCAACCCTTAGCTTTTAGGGTTATACATAGCCATTACCAAACACATTTAAACTTCTCTTTTCATTTCTCCCCCTCTCTTTTCCCTTTCATTTCTTTATTGTTCATCATAACAAAACTACCCTTCCCTTTTAACCTAAACCATAACAAACATTGGTCCCCATCCCTATTATTTCTTTTATGTTTTCCGAGGAATCATCTATATATCATATATAATACAATGTATAGTAAGTTTATTCGTGATAGACTATTATCACTGATAGAAATATCGTTCATAGATTTTGTTATATTTGAGCACAAAGTTTTACCTATTACAATTACTCGTAAAATATTGTATCACTCAATAATGTCTCTCTATTATCACATTTGACTCTATCCTTCTAAGATCTTCTTTTCCTCACCATTCGACACATCTTTTCCCTCTCGAGTATTATATATTAGTGCATGTCCGAGAGTCAATTTAACCGTTTAAGAACAGACTTTGAAATGTATTTTTTTACTCTCTTTTAGTCTTTAGTGATCTCTCTCTCAATAGGAGGAGGCAATGAGCATCACAATTTGTTGTCAAGAAAATGAAAGTTGAGCAACCCATTTCATCCACACACAAAACTACCAACAAACTACAACCAAAACAAAATGATCAATTTAAGAATGTATATTTTTTAAAAAATAATAATAATTATTATTAAAAATAATAATATAATAAATAAATAACTGTTTCCTCTCTTGACACACTCCCATCAAGCCCAATTTCCAACAAAAGACATAAAAACTCAATTAGGGTTCAACCCTATCCGAAAGGTTAGGATTCCTCCTCCTCTTTCACCTCTTCCATCTATGGTTCATATTCATCCAATCTCTCCTTAATTCGAATTGAGATGGCGTGATTAATCTTAATTTAATATATGAAAATAATTAAATAAAATGTTTACCTATTAAATAAAATTCGTAACAAAAACTAATTAATTCCAACTCAAATATTTTATAATTTAGTTGAGCTAGTTTCATTATTTAATAAAGATTATCTTGATCAAAGAAATATACAACCGAAACAATTGAATTGAATCTTCAACCCAACCTAACTCAAGCGAACACGAACCCTCCTAACCTCGACAGCTAGAGATTTATGACAGGTGTGCATAGGTAAGTTTGTTTTTTCAGACACATAAATGCATGATCCAACCACAACTTTTAGAAAGCTTTAAACTTTATTTTCTCTCTCATCTCTCTCTCTCTCTCTCTCTCTCTCTCCTTCTTCTTCTTCTTCTTTCTCCAAACCCCAAGAGAGTGTGTGATTTGATGAGATGCCCAAACCCCAAAAATCTGTTCTCAAAATCAATAATCATCATCTTTAAGAAAGAAAAAAAAAAAAAACAAAATTTTTTCTTTTTTTTCCTTTCTCCCCCACTGTACTTTTTTTTCCTCTCATCTAAAAAACTTTCCATTTTTGGGTTTTTATTCTTTGTTATTATTATTTTTCTGTTTCTGTTGTTTGGTTTTTGGTTTTTCCAATGAACATTTTGTTATTTTATAGCCACTGTTTTATCTGCTTCATCATCAGAAAGGTAAGAAGAAGAAGAAGAAGCAAAAGTGATTAATGAAGACAGAGAAGAAGATAAAAAGAAATTGCTTTTTTTGGGGTTTTTTTTTTAAAAAAATTCTATACCCTAAACCCTAATTAATTAAAAACTTCCATAAGGGTATGTTTAGAATTTTATGAGAATTTTTGCTTTTTTTGGCATTTTTCCTTATCTGGGTTTCCAGAATTTTGTTCTGATTTGATATTGTCCCTTTACAAAGTGGAGTATTATTATTATTATTACTATTATTTTCTTATTGTTGAATAATAATAATAATAATAATAATAATAATTGAATTAGGTAATTAATTAAAGGAGATTGAGGGGAATGGTGTTAGTAAAATTAGAAGTTGACAGAAGAGAGTGAGCACACAGAGGCTTTTGGTATAATAATATGCCATTGCTCTTGTGTGCTCACTTCTCTTTCTGTCAGTTTCCATTGCCCAATTCCTTTCCCCTTTCCCTTTTTTATTTTTATTTATTTTTTTATTTTGTAATAAAGTTTCTTCTTTTATTTTAATTTTATGATTATATTTTGTTTCTTCTTAAGGATTTTGTTCTGTAATTTCACATTCTCAATTCCAGGTAATTTTCTCTCTCTCTCTCACTATTTTTTTTTTTTTTAATTTTTCTTCAAATATTATTAGTTCATTGAGATGGGTTTTCATATCTTGTGTTGTAAAAGGGTTTTTTTCCCTTTTTTTTCATTTATCATAGGAATTTTCTAAAAAAAAGTAAGGAAAAAAGGGTTTTTCCCCTTTATTTTTCTTCCTATATTATTAAAGGGGTATTTTTCATTTTTTTTGTTGTTATTTCCATTAATTGATTGAGTTGATTCATTATTTGTAAATTTGACTCATGAATTTGCCATCTTTTTTCTTCCATTATTGTTCTTTTTGAGCTCTATAACAGAAATCAATGGCGGAGGATCTACAAAAGAAAGACACAATATTATTATTATTATTATTATTCATTTATTCAGAATTTTTATCAACAAGGAAAAACTGGTAATAATTTTAATTTTGTTTTTATTTAATTATTTTCTCGTACGTCAAATGCAGTGATAAAAGTTTATATATTATTTGATTCTTTTTCTATTTACTTAATTTTGAAATTCAATTATTACTTCATTGAATAACGTCCGTCTTTATTTGTTTATTTGTTTATCATTTTCATTTTAATTATTTTCCTATATCAATAAATCATGATTGCATTGGGCTCGAGTAACTATAGGTTATTTAGTGTTTATGGACACATTTGGATTGATTTTCTATATTTAAAACTACTTTTTTTTACTTAGAAGTCAATCCAAGTCCGTCCTATATTAGTCATTGTAATTAGGACAAGCCCTTAGGGAGCATATATAGTTAGTAATGTAGCTACGAGAGATTGGCGTTTGTGCTATACGTCACACTTCGTTGCATTCTTCGAGATCGGGAAATGTGATAAGTCTTTTCTGTCAATGAAAAACGATGAACGGCATTATTTCGTTTTATATTTTGAGTTAAATAAATACATGTCTAAGTTATTTGCAAGACATTAGGTTGCAGTGTTTACATTGAATTCATGTATTTGCCTCAATATTTATAGAGGTGATCATTAGCCGGTCGGAGCTGATTTTCCTACTAAACCGTCACTGATCCGACTATGCTTGATTTAGTAAATGTCTTAACCGATCTCAATCGTCAAGGAGTAAATGTCGGTGGGGCGGTCGGTTTAACTATTTCAAAATGTCTTTCTGATCTATTTACTCTTTTTTTAAGCCGTTACTGCTTTTGAATGAAACAATTCCTTTCAATATATATATTGTGTATAAATTGATTTGTTGACTAGAAGTTATTGCCTGAAAGTTGGGTTCGTTTGTGGTTGATGATTTTGTAACATATGTTGTTTATTTCAAGATGCTAATTTTTCTAATTAATATCTTCTAAACTTCTATTAATGTTTTCATGTAACTACACTCATCTTTGTGTTCCCTTTCAAGAAGTGTCAATAAACTGAAAATTTGCTACAATTCTTGATGTGTACATCTTAAATTATGATGCATGTAATTGGATTTTAGTCGATATATTTGTCGATATAAAACAATAATTATGTCGTTCTTTATTTATTATTTTTAACATCCTTTCCTTTTGCATTCATTCTTGTTTGTATGGCCAAATGATGAAATTATGAAAATTTTCAATGTTGGCCTTCAAAGGGAGTGATTGAAGAGCTGAAATCTCTCTTTGAGTGTGTGTTGAATCCCTATTGAAAGATGAATATTCTTATCATTAGTTATATATATATATATACCCTCGACAAAGAGGTCGGAGAGGTTAATTTGAATCTTTCAACTGCACATATGTACTCAAATTAAAAAAGAAAATAATAATTCACTTCAATTATTTATTTGGATTGATGCAGCTTGGCTAAGAGACTGTGAGGTGCTCAAATTTACAAAATATGATCCAACAATGAGACAATATATCTGATTACTTTTCTTGATCCATACTTCTATATATACTAGATGAGCAAACCTTGAATAATGGATGGAACTCAACGAGGCTGATATCGAAGGAGATAGGAATTAGCACATCGAATAGTAGAATCATATAACGAAAAACACACGTTCGACGGATAAAAATTATGAAGGGTTCAAGCATCTGATGCACTTCTAATGCAAGGGCATTGTGTTGAGCATTCATTTACAAAAAGCTTGGCTTCAGGTAGAAAAAGGTTGTTGGCTTATGCTGCCAATGTGTTTAGATTGAAACTCTTGCTCTTTACTTCAAAAAGATCATTACTTTTTGGACTTTCACACATACTTTGTTTAGGCTTACTGACATTTATAAGAAGCAATAGATAATAAAATGTAAGCCTGTGGACTCTGTAATGATCATAAAATGAAATATATTAGCATCAGACATATAGATAATGTCAAAATAACTGCAAGAACCCATAGCAGATCAGTTCTAATCTAAAAACAATAATTTCCAGTAAACAATACTTCATTATAAGAATTTAGGTTATCGATATATATACAGTGTGTAGTAACACAATCTGTAACTGGCTGACTGTTGGTTGAATAAATGGTGAGCTGCAGCTTACTCGTGGGGGGAAACCAAGAAGACGATGAAATAACATGTAATCTCATATCTAAACAGATATTATAAGTATGAATGAAATGATAATGCTGCATACACAATCAATGGGAACAAAGTTTGAAGCTGAGAATAAGTTGTGTAAACATATGATATAATGAATGAAAAGTACTGTTCACTGCCATCAAATAATCTGAGAGGGCAAGCTAAAGCTATTAAGCTCCATGTTAGGGCCAAGGAAAAGTACAGCAACTTTCTACTTCTGAGGTTTAGGCACTAAATGTGGACTGCCATCTTCAACCCTGATAAACAGTTGGCATAAGAATCATTTCTTAGTTTGCCACTACCAAGTCAGAGTCTACTGTTCTTGATGAGCTACAAGTATAGTTTTCTTTCTTTTTCATGAATTGAAAATGAAGAATAAGACTGAAAATATATAGTATTGTTTGAAACTGAAATGGCAGAAGTAAAAAAAATGACTTTAATTCAGGTATAATAGTATAGTACCTTTATCAACCTGTTCACTGCCCTGAGTAACAGTGAAAGTTTGGCACTTTCTTACATGTACTTTTTTTCTTGTCTTTTTTTTTTTTTCCACTTTTCAAATAGCCAATTCAACAAACAGTCCATATCCTTTTACACTATTCCTAATCTCGAACTTCTTTTTTGCTGCAAATTTTCTTATCTTTATTATCGTTTACAGCACAATCATTTGAGGTGAGGTATGCCCTGCAAGTACGAGTCATTTCACTTCAAAATTTCGAATGAACAGAATGATTCATGCATGGATAAGATAATGTCAAGACTTCCTTTTGAACAAAAAGTTTGGCTGGAAATGATACACTAATAAATAGCCTATAAATGGAACATTACAAGGATATTTTATCAGGACAATTGTGTATTGAACAAGGATTACAAAAGATTAGGGTGTTAAGCAGTTGATGCACTTTTTGAGAGAGCCCCAGCTGCAAATAAGAGATTCCTCCGAGAGAACTGGATAAGAAAGTAAATAAAATCGTTTAGAGGAATGTTATTTAAAGAAATATGTTTAAAAATAAGCAAGTTTGGTCTGCATGTACCCGCAAACTGTAAACTGGAGTCGACTTGGTTGGTAGAGTCTTCAAGGATCTAAGTCTATTGGCAGTTCCAGTTTTGCTGATAATATGAGAATAGAAGTGTTTAATATGAAAACGTCAAATTTTGAACTAAAACATGTTAAAATGTTTTAAGGAGAACTCACTTTTCATCTGTTCTCGGTGGCTTGGTGCTTGAAGTTACGTCCCATAATTTCACTGTGCAGTCGGCAGAGCCGGAGGCGAGGAGAGACCCCTCACAACTGAAATGTAAAACATCAAATATTGGAAAATTATTTACGTCATTGTCTAAACCCAAAAGCAGACAGGGATGTAGGGTGGGGTGGGGTCGAAATTTTCTTTTATGCACCTGAAAGCAAGAGTCCAAACACATGATGTGTGTCCAATCAAAGGTGTAACACAGCGACCCGTTGACAGGTCCCACATCATAATCGTACCATCTTCATCACCAGATGCCATGAACCGACCGTCAGGTGACATTGCCAACGACAGAATCATGCTCCTGTGACCAATGAAAATTCGAACACATTCCCCACTCTGGACATCCCACAATCTAACAGTTTTGTCACTCGAGCCAGTTGCAATGTAGTTGCAGTTGGCATGCCATTGAACACACTGAAGATGTCGTGAGATATGTTATGGATTATATTGTACCAAAAACACTAAGATCAAAGCAACAAAACCGAGAAATAATCAAGCAAAAGCTTGAATATTTTCTTTCCTGAAGATAAGCTTTCAAACTAGAAATCAGTGTGAAGGGAAAGGGAACGATAATACAGAAATAAAAGATCAGAGAAGGAAAGTGAATGAACTGCTCACATCCACATCAGATAGATGTCCTGCCATGATCCTTAAAGGTTGAATTCTATCCATAGACCAAATCCTTGCAGTTCGATCATGTGAGCAACTAGCAAAATAATGTCCAACCGGACTAAACTGCACCAAGAAATCAAGTACAACAATGAAATCTATTCACATTGTACAATACATCTAAAAGTAAAAAGTCAAAGTAGTGCATGCAGATTAAAATGAAGTATGAACTAAGAAGTCTATTGAAGCTAGAGAAAAAGAGAAAGTGAGCAACCTATAAGAAATTAAGAAACAAGAATTGGAAAACAAAAGCAAACAACAAAAGCGAGAAGTAATAACATCAGAAATACAAGCACAAAACCCAGAACAGACAGGAACAAGTCAACGTATGACAGAATAAGTAACAAGATAAAATTCTTTTAGATATGACGTTTGCCCCAGTAATAAACTATGTACTAGCCCAAGCAAAGTAATTGCAATTCAAGAACACAATATCAAACCACTATAATCAGCCTCTTTGTCTCCCTTCAACTCATATATATAATGAACATATCCTATCTCTGTCCATGCCGTAATCATCTAGAAAAATTATATGCCATATTGTCTTGGCTACATCTACATTTCTAGCCTTGTGATGTTTTCTCCTAGTTCTTTGGTTTTTTAATTTAAATACCAGAAAAAAAAAAGTTGGAATTCAAGTATCATCGAAAGTTGTGGGTATTTGTCGAAGCATTGTTATAGGACACAAGCTCAAACTCAAGAACACTAAACATATTATTGACAGGCATACCTTCTTCAACTGTTTTTTTTCCAGGGGGATGGGGGTAGTGAGGTTGAGACCCCTTGCACTGTATTATCTACAAGACCCTTTAATTAGTCAGATTTTATCCAATCCTCATGATTTCACCTCTTTTACAAATTGCTTAATTTCTTCTCTCTAAGGGCAAAGTTACTTTGTTCCCGATCATGAACTAACCACTTGGGATATTCTACATCAAAAGATGGTCAGGATTAAATAATTACAAGTTTGAGTAGGATCATGAACAGCATCTCACATTGCGTCTGCTGTATGATGCCACCACAAATATTGTTGCCTAACGAAGCTGAGTGTAGAGCAACAGTGGTGGGACCAAATAGTTAAAGAGCACTAGAAAATGATCGGCCAACTTCACGTTTGCTCCCTTCTAATTTTAACACTTTCACTCACGGCTAACAACCTCCTCACTCCACAGTTTGCACTTTAACAAATTCTAACCAATACAGGTGACCTATGTACCATTTTAACCAACACCCCAAACATAGAGATCTGACAAAATATTTTTTAAGAAAAAAAACACCGCAGCCATAGAGATCTGATAAAATATTTACCTGAACATCCCACACAGGGTAATTGTGACCTTTGTAGCAAACAAGATTGGCATTTAGTTTTGTGCTCCACAATCGAACTGCACCAGGATAAGAATAACAGAAATATTCACGATCTCAAGAAATAATATAACCAAGCTAAAAAGAAAACGGAAGGGCCAGTTTGATCCTACTAGTTGTGTCTGCGGAGGATGAAAGAACGAAGTCCCCAATGGGACTGAAAGTGGCAGAGTGAACAGGCCCAGAATGACCTTGAAATAATGTATAAGGCCTCTTCCCACTCGAATGCCCTGTCACTGGATCACTAGTAGACATATCGTTTTCATCCTGCAAAACAGCTGATAGACGTGATAATGAAGGTCAATCTTCGTATCCTTTTCAAAATAAATTACATGGATATAGAAATGAGCACTAATATACAACATGTTTTCATATATAATTTTTCTTAAAACCATAATTTATTAACAATATTATATTACAAATTGAAGGCCAGAAACAAAAAAAAGAACATCCCAGGACAGCTCAACATATTTAACAGACTTACTATTGCCAGCTTGTTGTCCTAGCTTTGCCATGTCCCAAACCTGCAGAGAAACCCACGAAGATTTTTTAGCTTAGCAACAATAATAAGGCCATCCAAAGTTACTTAAAGAGAAGATTTACCTTCAAAGAAGAGTCTGAGAAACCACCCGCAACTAAAGCTCCATCATGTGATATTGATGAACAGTTTAAACTACATCAGAATCAATGATGTCAACTGCATGCACATAAAGACTGAAGAAACTGAAACTGTTAACAGAAACAGAAAGAAAACTTGATGGATACCCGTTGTGTGTATTAATGAAGGTATAAAAGCTGACTGATGGCAGAGCTACAGAACTCAACTGCACACGGTTCCTCAAGTCTTCAAGAATAGATTGTTCCACCTCTGTTGATCTGAAAGCAATCAACATGACAAATCAACAGTAAGAAAAACTAGTACTGTTACCGTTTACTCATTTTCTTTTTTTTTTTTAATAAAAAAAATACTAATCCGACATTTTTTCTTTTCTTTATGAATATAAATGCTTCATCCAGGCAACAACCAAGTTTAACTCGATCTTAATATGATGCGGTATCCAAAAAAAGATCATGAACTAATCCCATAGCATCTAATAAAAGCTGGCCTAGAAAGAGAAAATATTCAGTTCATCATTTTCCTGGATGATTGCATCCACTAACCCATACATGGAGTGTGACATAACTGTAGCAGCAAAATAACATAATACAGGATTGAAGAAAATACATTATGGGTAATGCAAGCTCTGGCTTCACTCGTGGTGCCATAGATGCAGAATTAGCTTCAGCCCTCAGAGTTTTCCCAGTTGCACTGGCAGTCTTGTCCTTCTTGACTTTTTTAATTGAAGCACCTTGCTTTCCTCCCTCAGCTGTTTTTCTCTAAACAAGTAAAATGAGGACATGTAACTCATGAGATTGGACATATTTGTAAAATATTAACAATTTAATGATAACTATAGATAAAATAGAGTATATCCATCAAAGATAAGAAGCGCATGGTCACTTCAGGTACCTTATTCTCATCTACGTCACCATCCTTGGTTTCACCCTCAGCTTTTTCAGAATCTGAAAGCAAACCAGCAGCTTTCTCCAAGCGTTCTTCCAAAGAATCTTCAAGTAACTACAGCAAGCATAAATTTAAATATGAAAATCAAGGAATTTGAAATTGAAGAGGATGTCAGATCAGCAAGAATTCAAATGAAAGAAAGGAAGAAGGGAGAAAAGAAACACCATAAACAGCACATACAGAATGTTGCCGTTATTTACATATTGACATAATTTTTTTTTCTTCTTTTAGAGAAAATTGAAGAGTATCTTTCTACATTTCAAATGGAGTAAAAGAGCAAAGATGTCATAGCTGGTCAAAAAAATAGTAATGGATATAATGATAATGATAAATATAAATAAATAAAAAGCAACAACCAAGCAAAATAATAATCATCCTGAAAATCAGAACGTATAGGCTAGGTAAGTTGGTATTTTTGCCAACGCACCCCCCAATGAACTTCTTTTTTATTTATCTGATTAGCAGTGTCCTGGGTGCTTCCCGTGAGTGTCACAAGTTCCACATCATCAGATATTGAGCTAGGCTGACCAGGGAAAACTGTAGAACCAGACGAAGTATGCAATAGAGTCAGAAGGTTAAAACACTTAGAACTTGCATAAACACTGAACAATGATGTGAAGCAAGTGAGAAAAGGTAAAAGACCTTGGAAGTTGATGCGTTCATTGATTATCCCGAGTATCACTGTGGTTTGGGTCTTATGAAGATATTGCAGTAGCATCTCATAGGAGTACTAAACAACATAATTGGAAAATAAAACCTTTCAGAAAATATAGTTTGATTAGTTCAGTTCTGTTCACAAGAGATCTAAAATAACCTATAAATAACTCGAGCAAATGCATGATAATCATGAAGATGACAACACGATACAACATATCACTGATAACCAAAGAGTTACCTGGCATATTTTTATGTTGACTTTGCCCTGCCTAAGAGAATGAGCAAATTCCATCTCCTAGAATTCATTATCATCATAATGTCAAAACCAGTACCATCTTCACTAAACAATGACAACATAAGAAAGTCATTACTGGTTAACAACGAACCTCCAAATGAGAGGGAGATAGTACACCTTCCAACTTTTGTAGATCTCGTAGGTGCATCATTTCATGGTCTTCACGGAATCTATTGAAAAAGGTTCGAGCTGGCAGATATCAAGCAAAAGAATATAAATTTAATCATATTTACCCCCACTACGAGAGACTTTCAAGTGAGACATTATTTTTCAAACCTTCTTGAATATGTCCTTTAGCCACAAGATCCATGAAACAATGTATAAACACAGGGTACAGCACACGAAGCAACTCATGCTGAAAATGCAAGAATTAAAGTTCATATTATAGGAAAAACAAAGTAAAATGAATCATAGTTTCCAGGAAGAAATTAAACAACTACTTGCCTTGTACAAATCTAGTGAGTTGTAAGCCCAGGACCTAAGCTTGCTATATCCTTCAAGGTATCTAGCTGGAATATTCTCTGCTCTGGAAAAAGAAACATTAAAGAGCAAAGAAAACCTCTATAAAGACTACTGCTCAGTATACAATTAATTATAATAATAATTTTTTTAAAAAAATTTAACAAAGCTGTCAAACAGGACAATGTCGCTCTCCTCCCAAATCCAACAAGCAAGATCACGGAGAGACTTTCTAGATATACACACTTTTATACAAGCTACCTTTTTTCCAGTATGTTTGCATTTTTTTTCTTCTTCTTTTTTTTGTTTTTTTTTGGGGGGGGGGGGAGGGGGGGGGGGTTATAAGAAACAAATTCATAGATGTATGAATTCACAAAATTGACATACAATCCATGGAATTACAATAAGCTAATCCAATTGTTTAAATAAGGAGGTATTAATATGAAGCAAAAAGATTAGAACTTTAAGACCTAGAATAGCGTAAAAAATGCAAGATCAAAGAACATTTTGAAAACATGCTCTTTCTGCGAAGATTCTTTGGTTTCTTACCATACATAGTACCCAAAAGAAAGCACGAGATATAATGCAAAATTACCTCACTTTGTTTAAATTACAGTCAAAGGTGGCCAAATCTTTTGATAAAATCATTCATGGTTTTTTTTATTTTTTTTGTGAGGAAACAAAAGGAGATGTTGGAGAACATAATCTCAATTGGGTGAATAATAAATTAACCCACCTCTTGGAGGGCCTTGTGATTGGAAATTTCTGCTTTGAAATTCAGTGCTCTTAGCTAAATGGATTTTGCAATTTTTGCATATCTGATGCTTTGTACAAAATTATTGTGGCTAAATATTACAGTAAGGACACCGAGCAGTCGGCACTATGTTGGTGAAGAAACCCATTTTAGCTTTTCAAAGTTTCTTACGAACAGTATTTGTGGTACCATTGACCTTGTAGGCAAACATGTGCAGGAAAAGATTGGTAATGGGATGAAGACATCTTTTGGCATAATTCTTGAGTTGCGGGTGGCTCTCTTGTTTCAACCTATCCGCAGCTTTATTGCTTACCTATTGTGTACTAATGCTATAATAGTTACTTACAGGAATATTTGGCAGGAAAGAAACTAAAGGAACCTCAATGTAAGCAGTAGAAACTGGTAAATGATTAGAGCACATGCTAAATTCCGAGCTCCATCATGGAGTGTCTCTAATGCTACGTGACAATAACCTTTTTGCAATTTGCTTGCATGAAATGGTTTCTAGTAAGCACCTAATCCTCCGGAAAAAGTAAATGTCAAATGAGAATACACTACCACAATATATGACCAGTATCTTCAAGTAAGCAGCTTTCAAGGGATTTACATTAGCTAGGGTACAAATCTAGTCGTCATACTCAAAATCATTTAAAATCAAGTCATCCTACAAAAAACCCACTAGCTGAATTTCTAGTTTACAACATTGAACTCTTTAATTTCTCAAGAGGTTCAACTGATTCAAAAGTTCGAATCACCCAAGAATAACTGAATGCAAATGAAAATTGGGAATCAATAAGAACTAAAAGGGTAAAGAAAGTACTCGGAGAAGGAGAGTAAGTTCTTAGCGACGTCGATGTCAATGAAAGAAGACGGAGAAGAAGAACTAGTCTTGTTCTGACGTAGCTCTTCCTGAAAAGCATGTTCCGTTTCCTTGAAACCCTTCTTCTTCAAGTATGCTGACACAAAATTCGCTATCAGTTCTTCGTCCATTTTACAGCCCTTGTGCAATTCACCTCTTGCTCCACAAAATTGCGAGCTCTCTCCCAATTTTCCCCTTCCCGCACTTTTCCACGGCTCGAACTCTCTCTCCGTCTCTCTCCCTCTCAGAGAAAACAGGGAGAGAACGGAACTGTAAGTGGACTGGCCCCGGGCCAGGTCTTTTATTAATGGGCCTCCAAATATCGATTGAGATCTATCAATATTGGGCTTTAAGCTCAATAGACTTATCTCGTGAGTGGCCCATTTGACCGGGTGACTGTTGCATTTTATTTGGCCCCAATCAAGCACCCGTGAGTGGCCATGTCAGAAGGACTTTAATAACATTTTATCGACAAATATACTAATCAAGTCGAAGTATAAATATAGTACAATGCAAAATGATATACAAATATAAAATGATTTAGATTTACTTTTCAAAGTCAATTACAAATAAATTTTGCTATATTTGTCGTTTATCAAGAATATTGTTATGCATTTAGCTAATAGCCCTAAAAGTGATACGTATTGTGATTGCCAATAATAAAAATTAAGGTTACGTTTCGATAATTATTTATTTTTTCATTTATCGAGTACAAGCAAGAAACATACACATAACAAGATAAAAACAAAAAATACAAAAACACCCCTTAAATATATAAACTCGAGAATTTCTACGTGGACTAACTTTCTTTTGTCCATATTTTAGACATATACGTCTTACCATCGTAAAACATAAATTATTTTTCAATCAACTTTGGAAGTTAACAAATAATAAATATCAAACAAAATCTCCACTTCCACATAATCCACAATTTAAAAATACCAACAAAAAATTTGGCTATATACCATTCAAGGGGGCAACATGGGGTGTTATATGGGAAGAAAGCAATTGAAAAAGATGTATTATTGGAGCATAAAGATGAATTATTGGTAGTGGTGACGGTGACGTGGCACTCAAGTCACTAATAACTTTGCCCATGAAGAAACAACAAACTTAGCCAATAGAATTTTAATTGGATGCCACGTTCACACGTTCCACGAAAACAAAAAAACAAAAGGCATATATATTAAACAACAACAAGAGATCCCAAGCTCGAGTAAAAGCATCAAGCAACAACGAACTGTGCATAAAACACCTAAGAAAACAACCCCAACTACAAAAAACCGAAAAAAAAAAAAAAATTAAACCAATAGACCATAGAGAACAAGAAAGAAACAAAACATACTAGATAGCACTAAAACAAAATTCTCACCCACGTACGATGCTTTCCCAAATAATAATTATAACTCTTTATGGACAAATTGTAAAAAAGCGCCGATGATAATTGTAATTATACCTTAAATTCATACAAGTATAAAAGTTGGAACTTAAAATTTATATAATCGTAGAAATCATAACGATTATTATATAAGTTTAATGGTTCAATTTTTATAACCAACAAGAGTTTGGCTCAACTGACATATGAGTGTACTAGTAAATTCGAAGTTTGTGGACTACGAGTTCAAATGTTTATTTTTATACTCGCTTATTTTTCTAACATGAGTAGTTTTTCATTTCTTTTCCCTAACTTTTTCTATAATTATTTGGATTATAAAAAGAAAACACATTTGAGTAGCCGCTTTGGCAAACATGGTATAATTATGGGAGAAGAATATTTTTATTTAGGTCCTTCTGAATTGATTTAAATAAAATCAAGGGAAAATAGTCAATTCAATGTCCAAAATTTATCTCCCAACAAAAGTAAGCGTTTTTTTTTTTTTTTACGTTTTTATTATATAAACATAAAATTCTAAAGAGAATCATCAAAACGTTTAGTAATAGAGATTTAGAGATGGAGATTTATTGTCTTTAATGGAACCCTGTGTTTGATTTTAGAATATTTGGAAAACTTGTACTCTTAGGTGAATTCAATTAAAATGTCCAATTATAACTTGTCAAGTGACAAATTTTGCAAATACACTATTCTCGGAGGATGACATTAATTTTTTTTATTAAAAAAAATAATAAAAGTAATTTTTAAAAGTGGGATTGAAGTTGTGCTACGTGGCATGAAACAAATGGAAGCTTCTACACCAACCATTACAAAGCAAAAGAAGGAGTTGTGGTGCAAAAGTATTGGGCAGAAGGTCAATTGCAACTGCCATTTATAGGTTGCGTGGCTAGGTTCTTATGGCCAATAAAAAAAAATCTGTTTTTTATGGGACCATATCTTAATTAACTTCAAAACCCTAATTATTAAGTTTGGAAATATGATTTTTAAACTAATTTAATTATTATTTTCCTTAATCTTGGTGTGGTTTAAATAAGTAGTTGAGTTGGAAACATTTTGAGAACTCCTTTCAAAATCAAGTGACTTTTTATTCTCAATATAATAATAATAATAATAATTAGGTTAAAATACCATTTCGGTCCAGGAGTCTTGTTCAAATTTAGTTCTTATATTATTTTTAATAAATATTTAATTTAGTCTCTAATGCTAATTTATTGTTATTTTAGAAACAAAAAAAAGACACTCTTTTGTTATTTATAACGCTTTTTGAGAAAAGTTATCTATAACATTTTCACTATAAGTTTCAAAACATATTCATATTTATCGCATTTTATTGCATGAAAAAGTTATTATTGTATAATTAATTTTGGTAAAATATAACTTTGAGAAACTAATGGTATGTTTGGATTGACTTAAGATAAGATTTTTTTTAAAGAAATTCATTTTTATTTAAACTCTTTTGATATAAATTGTTTTGAATACACTTCAAAAGCTATTTTGAGTAGTTAGCAAGCACTCTATTTTCTTTCGAGATGACTTATTTTTTAAATTAAACATTTGATAATGTATTCCAAACACTCTAAGTTTACGATTTGTCGAAAATACGGGAATTAAACTGGACAACATAAATTGTATAGACTAAAATTGAATAAAACTTCGAAATTCAAGGACCAAAGTAGTATTTAAATGTTTATTGATATCAAGTTGTTCGATGAATCCCAATTAATATCATATATCTTATGGAAATTTTTATAGCATGTTCGAAAAGGTGAATCTACCCAACTCACAAAGATGATAGAAAAGTGCTTTGGGGTTTACAAATATAAAAATGATCAATGCAATTAGGTAAGCAACTTCCTCTTCAATTAGTTGTAGGACTCAACTAACTTTTCTTTTTTAGTATAATAATTGGTAAAGATTTGAAATTTAAACGTCCAATCTTAAAAAAATAAATACATGTCAATTACGGTTGAGTTAAGTTCAATTTCTCAAGTAACATTATCATGTGTTGGAGTATAGATATATTATAAAAGTTATTATACCTATCAACTTATTATATGAGTTGATTTGTAGTCTAAACATAGTATCAGAGCATGATGTATTGAGTTTGAATCCATGCATTAAATCTATCATTTTTAAGGTTTTGGATTGATTGGTCAATTCAAAGATGTAGATGCATAAACGTCCCGATTAACATCTTGAAGACGGAAGGTACGACAATAATTTAACTCAATAAATTAGGTTAAATATGCTCAAAATTGACACCTAGTCTTTTCTTTCATTTTTTATTATATCTTAAATCATATTTACATAGTGTAACGTTTCAATCAAGACACTTCTATCACTGTTGCTTGAGTAACCTATCACCTTATAATATTATAACTCAATGTTTTGTATTCATAATTAATTAATTAATTAAAGTTTCACCAACGATCAACATGACAATATTAGAGATTCACGAAACACAAAAAACAAATACCAAATACTATTAGCTTCGCATTTTAAGCCGTTTAAAAACACAAAATATTTGTTTATTTATTCATTTAAACAATTTATTTGATTTCTTTTCTTTTTATAACTGTTACACTATAATTAAAATATTTAATCACTACTAAAAATATTTATAAATATAATAAATTTTAAAATCTATCAATAATTAACTTTTATGGTGACAATAATAGAGCTGTTAAATGTCTATAATTGATAATTTTTAAATAATTTTATTATATTTTATAAATATTCAAATTCGTTTGATTATATTTAATATATATATATATAATTGTTGAAGCTGTCTTCCACTAAGGAGGCAGAGATTCCTGAAGATAAGATTTTTATTTTTATTTATTTCATAAAGGAAACCGAAATCGAAATTGGGAATGATGGGCTATCATTGAAACAGCTCTATTTTAAATTCTGTTTTGGGTATTTGTATTTTTGTACAATATAACGTTCCTTCCCTCAAAAAATTAAAAGAAAAATTACAATGATTAATAATAATATTAAATAACAATAATACGTTTTTTTATATAATTTTTTAAAAATCATACTATCGTCCCTTTATTTTTGTCTGTAATTTAAAAAAATATTAATTTTGGTCCCTATACTTACAAAATATTTATTTTAGTCCACACATTTTCAATTTAGTTCATTTTGATATTTGAAATTTTAAAGAATGAACCCTAAAATACAAATATCAAAATACTGAGGAGTTGAAAATAAATAAAATTTAAATATAAAAAGATTAATATGAACCTTTTGAGAATAACCACGAAAAAAAAATAAAATAAAAATAAGTAAATCGAAAGAGCAGAAAAGTGGCGGTATAATCTTTATCAAAGCGATGGCCGCGCCCTGTGGGGCCCAATTTATTAATCTATTCTATTCCAAATATGCCCCTTTAGGTGCAACAGAGCTCCTTCATCAAAATAGGGGAAAAAAGTACCAAAAACGAAAAGTAAATGAAAAAGAGAAGTACTATAAGGGGTAATTTTTAAAATAATGGTTTTTTAAAAAGAATTGACAAAAAAGAGGTTGAGTTAAAACTATTGAAAAAAATAGGGTGAAATTACGTAGGCGTGGGGCGTTGACTGAGATGACTGGAGTCGTGGACGGGGTCCACGACTTCTACTGGAGTCGTGGACGGGGTCCACGACTTCCACTTAATTTTCATTTATATGTTCCATTCATAAATGAAAATTGAGAGATGATTGTGAAGGTATTCTAGATTATTTTTTAGGGTAAATGTGGAGAAATCCTCGAAGAAT